>JAEAOA010001088.1:1070000-1202500 GCA_016746295.1 Potamilus streckersoni
TTTTTACTCGAAATATGTACTTGGCTCCTAGCCCATGATTTTGTGTAGTGATCATTCTGGGACAGAACATTAAATTTTCCGGGTAGAAGCGCTTGGCTTGTTTTAGGTGTAGGGATGGGTTTTTTCACCTCAGGATAATTTGTACTTTTCAACTAATATAATAGATGAAATTAGCATACTTTTCAACAAATCAGAACAAGATTTTTTCAAGCTGACTGGGGCCCTAAAGCCATTTGAGAATGAAATCCCACATGTTATATATTCCTCCCCACCCCACTCAGAAAGACAATAAAATAAATGAAAGTAAATTTTTAAAAAAAATTAAATGGTCTGCCCTTAAAGTTTTGTGACCCCGTATGGTCAAGCAGTCTAAAGAGTTCGCTTTTACGTCTCACTTGTCTGCGTTGGTTCGAGTCACAGGCTCCACCATCGCGGGCACGTGAAAAGCTCACCAGTAGATTGCCGTGTCTTTGTGGCTGTTCCCGGGCTCTAGCTCCGCCAATTGCACTGACCGCATTATGTGGCCTATTATATGCTGCTAAATGGCGTGATACCCACAAGAACCAGCCAACCTAAATGGTTTGACGAGTGAGTACCTGGACGGACAACGACGATTTGAGACTTGAGATCAAACGTTAGTAAGGTGTGCTCTGGCAAACATGTGCACAAAGCAACCCGTGCATGATAGTTTTACTTAAGTAACAATTTACTATGTATATATAAACTATACTAAATCTAAATGCGTACACTTACTGAGCGTACAAAAATGAACACAAACAACAGATGGTATTCCCAGGTTAGTGTAGTATAATATCACTAATTATACGTTTTAACCGTCAAAAACGTAGCTTAAAGATATAAGAATATATAATTTATTTCTATTTTCTAGTTAATCAAAGTGTGTGCGGCTTTAATCCAGTACGTCGAGCAAAGTGAAAGTGTTGCTTAGTTATTTCAAAAATCGATTAACTTTTGTTTCATATCTTCTGCTTGCATAAACCAGAAAACTGCTTAACCGAGTATGAATAAAGAATGTATCCACACAAACACACACACACACACACACACACACACACATATATATATATATACATATATATATCAAATTGTGATCCGCCCATGGCGCAATAATACTCCAATGTAAACATTCTTGCAATTGCGTGCTATTGATTCTAGATCAATGATGATTTTTCCACAGATTAATCATTAGGGACGTATAAAAAAACGATAAAAATGTTAATCCCCGTTTTGTAAATGAATTTAATGTGGTATACATTTTCATCGCAATCATTTCTGCTTTCTGTTCCAAATCCCCTCTCATGCATAACGGGAAAAAATCTTCGCATACATCGGATGTGAGAGAGAAAAAGGATTTGAGTTGGATGGAAACCTTGAACTTGAACTTACATCAAGTAACCTAGAAGA
Organism: Potamilus streckersoni; assembly: GCA_016746295.1. NCBI lineage: Eukaryota > Metazoa > Mollusca > Bivalvia > Unionida > Unionidae > Potamilus > Potamilus streckersoni. Next base: position 1,071,426 of record JAEAOA010001088.1, read on the forward strand.
ATGTGGTTTGTGGTAATGGTATGTGTGCAATTTACTTATAATATATCTACAGTGTTTTATAATCAAGGATACAAAGTTGCAAACTCTGTAGACATTATACGGTACATTTCTCGGTTACTTGGTACACATACTGTAATGTATTGAATGTTTTGTTGTTTACCTTTGCTCTGGCCATGAATTCATTTTGAAAAATTACACCATTTAATTGTTAGATTAAACTGTGTTATTGAACAAGAGGATGAGAACGATGGATAAATGCATAAATTAGTGATAACACTTCTATTCTACGTTTGCTTAGACTGTTATAATTGTAAGTTATAAATTTTCTAGACATATGAAAGAAATTAAGGGACAGAATTAAAAGGGATAGGCAGAATGGATAGCACTATAAAATGTCATACCTATCGACGTATGATTTTTGTTTTCCGTTAATTAAAAATCCGATGTTTCTAAGCTCTTTGACACCTGCGCTTACTGACCAACTTTTGTGTTAAAGAATATTGTTTACGCTCGTTGTTATCGTATAGGATAGAGGCCGCAGCAATTCAACGCAGCACTTCGAGTAATGCCACTCTGTACATTGTTTTCTCATTTAATGCTTCATTAGTCATAAAATATTCGACTTAGTCCTGCTTCAGTACAAGCTCATAACGATTTCTCAACAACACCGTGATTTATGATCCGCTGCTGTTCTAAGCCGATGCATTGTCTGATGTTTGTGTTTTTTCTATTAGATGTGGAATCAGCTTTTGCGCATTAAAATTTAATATTACAGGTTGGATTTTTTAAGTGTTGACGAATACTGAATAAGCATTAAAATCGTTCACTAGCATACTTTTTATCTCCAAAGAATTATCGCTGTGCGCGCCATGTAGCTGTTTCAGACATCAAACAGACCTCCAAATTATAACCCCTGTCTAATTATATCCTGGCAGATAAATATTTCTGAATCTTTTCGTTAAAATTTTGCATGTCATTGTCATTAAGCATCTCTAAGCTAACGTTTGTCACCTTGTGCGCAGCATCATATATCAGTCCATGACTAAATTAATACCAAAGAGGATTTAATTATAATACAGCAAGCAGAGATCGCGAAATTAAAAATTTAAAACCCAGTTCTTTACACCAAATGTGACTCAAACACCTGCCGCGTCTTTATCAGAAACATCAGCTCCATCCAACTTGCTGCAGAATTCGTCTTCTTTTATTGGCAGAGTTTTCTCATCCACTCTTAGGTCATGAAATCATAAGGTAAATCCCTTGCGCGTTAAGAAAGTGGGGTTTTATACATTTCTAGCAATATATATATATATATATATATATATATATATATATATATATATATATATATATATATATATATATATATATATATATATATATATATATATATATATGAACTGCCGGCTGACAATGAAAATTAATTTGCCCAAAGCAAACACCAGATATTTTTCTAGGTTGCTTTGTATGATTTTTATTTTCAAATTCTTAAACAAATTTTACGATGAGGTTCGAGGCGTAGATACGCAAATCATGAATGACAGCAGTTAACATTTGGTAAGAGCAGCTCCACTATAGCGCCAAGTGTAGTGACAATGATCTCGGACTCTGGCTGTTCGCAAATCTAACAAGAGTTAGTCTACAGTACGTTTTCTCTTTCGAAACAACTATTCTTTCATGGTTGTATACGATTGATGTAACCAACCTATCCTGGCAGACTCTGCATGAAACTGCAACTGCAGTTAGCGCCACGATAACGTTTTATTGGCTTAGTCAGTTCATTATTAACGCAGACGACTTTATTACCTTAGCCATGTGGAACATGTTCCTGATATCGTGTCGTAGAGGATTTATTTGAATCAACATCGGCACTTGATATCGCTGCCAGCAGCTGCTGGAAATCCACCTGAACGATAAACGACGTTCTGGTCATATAAGAAATGAGTTCAAATTTAGAGTAACTATTTGTATTAGGCCTGAACAACTTTGTTACATATTGTGCCCTGTTCTACAAGTAAATCATTGGTAGAAAAATCTTGGAGACACTTTCTCCAATAGTACATCTTCACTTGAGTGTTCTATTGGCCATTGGTCAAACCTGAAACTATTTTAATCCAGATGTAGTGACTGTCTTTTGAATCATCGTGTACATAGAGCCAATCTACTTCACGCTCACATGTCGGGAGGGGTACAAGGTATGTGGCGGATAGATACTTACGGTGTAGCTACTGTTTTCCCGTATAAATTTAGCGTATTTTAATAGGCAGCATACTTTATCACTCTGTTAGAAATTCTTGCTGCTGGATAGACGGGCCACATTTGCTGTGATTATTCTGCATATTAATAAAATTCTGTCTAGTTTGGCCTCACAAAGCACCTCAAAATATGGCCGACCACGTGGCGCAGGTGGCAACTAAACGCAGCGAGTTTTGATAAATAGCTCTGACACGATCTCAAATGCTCCTTTAGCTAGGTGCAGCAATGAAGATTATAGATTTAGAGACGCCAAGAAATAATGTGAATGCAAACATAAGCAGTATGCGGATACAAATTTAGTTCTGTCAGCATGATATGTAGTGACACAACTGCGACAAATTAGTATAATAGGATGACATCAGACTTATCTAAGGATAAATCCTTCTGATTTTCGTTCGGGTCGAAAATTATTGTTTTAAGAGGGCACATGCGGTGGCTTATAGTCCAATAATTATTCAGGTTCGAAAATGGATTAAGAATTGCATGCAAGTGAGGCAGTAAAATATGTCTGCGCAGATAATTTAGATGTGTAAAAAAGTTTCTCGATGTGAAGCGAGTGAAAAAGATGGTTGGTCATATTCCACCGCTGTTGTTCGATTACACAAACAGATGTGGATTTCAGGTATTTGCGTCAACAGAGTACTAGTACCTTTGACACATTTAACAACATCACTAAGGTACTGCCTGAAAACGAGTGTTCTTCTGCAGGAATTTCGCACACTTTTGGGTACAATAAACTCTTCCTACTAGTATAAAGGTAGTACAGTATGATATTTACACTTATGAATTTGCAAAACCTGGCACAAACACATTTCTTTATTCATTTTTGCTCTTCTCATCAAAACCTTACTTAAGTTACTTTCAAATGTTACGCTGGATGATGTTAGTAAGCATTATATATATATATATATATATATATATATATATATATATATATATATATATATATATATATATATATATATATATATATATATATATATATATATAATTTGTGAGTATTGGGTGCGAACTTAATGAATTGTTGTTTGAGGATTTATATGATGAGGCGGAATTTCTGAGCGTGCGGAACAAAGTACATAACGACAAAATAGATGCCGGATAAAAGAAAAGAATACTTATACAAGCCGTTTACTTTAATCCAACTGCGTTTAAGCTATCCGTTAATATGAAAAATATTATTTTCAAAAAATAATTTGAGAGCAAGTCAGCTGTACAGCGAACGTGATAATTATGATAATTTTTAAAAAATATCTGCAATGATAGTTAGCTACCAAGCCAAGAAGGTGGAATAATTGTAAGATGTATAATAAAGGAACTTAGCAGTGAAACATTAGAATGAGGTATTGGAGCAAAAAAATAAAAATAAAATCCAAAGAATAAACTCCATAGAATTAAAGGGCTATAACGAAGATCATGATTGCATGAAATAGCGATTCAAACTACAAAAATCTAAAAACATAAACAAGAATTGCTATAAAGCATCCGCAGAAGAAGGTTTTACACCACTTAAGTCAGAATATGATGACGTTGAAACGATACGCGGTTGATGAATTTGTCTGATAAAGACAAAGATGAACCAAATGAATACCATGATGAGAAGCCTACGCCTAAAGAAGAAATTTCACAACCACAGTCATAACTGTAAGGATGACGTCAAGATGAATTTTTGAAATCATACAAAAATATTGGTGAAGCTAATTATCTAATTTCAAAGTACAAATACAACGACGAGTATGAGAGCAGGATTTTTAGTACGACCTTAAAACATATTTAAAACCTAACGATATAAGACAAACTGGCTCTTGAAGTGTTTGATGATAACATCAAAAATATACTTTGCGGATACTTTTCTAGTCCAGGATACCCAGATGTGAGAATAATAAATTATCTTCTAGACATCAAATGGGACAAGAAGGCACGTGAGAAAAATGCAGATCAATCTATTAGATCTGATCAATGACAAATTAGACGTCGAGTTGTAGCAACAAAAACAAAACTCACTCAAGACTTATTATCTTATTGTGAAGTATTATTATAAGCATATGATACCAACAAGTTTCAAGCCACTTTTGATTTTCTTAGATCGAAAATTGACGGCCGAATGATTTGCTTAAGGAGCGAACAGAAATAACACGAGAAAAATTTGTTGGCGATCCAGAGATATCAGTATGTAATGATACATTATTTTAGGCTGCATGATACGCAGCCACGCGAGTGTACCATACTGACTATAAGGAAAAATCGCCTGATCTTTATTAATAAGGCATCATCAAAATCAAAGCAGAAAAACGCAGTCACAAAAGCGTCATGCTGCTATTCTACAACCACAAGCTCAAGCAGGAAAGCCAAAACCTGACGTTGAAGTTCCTGCGCTGATGCCTGTTATCTGGATGCAATATGATTGATGCGACAAGATGTTGATATCAGTTCGCTTGTTCCTGCAATAAACAAATACTCAATCAGAACATAAACATTTCACCGAGTTGCATCAAATTGCTTCCTTAACGGATAACCAGAAGCTGATCATCAGATTTAAACAAACTGGAAGTTAGAGAAATTGACAACAGCTTTTTCAAGAATAATTTTCGAGCAAATTTAACTTTGGTCAGGCTAAAGCTTTGGTCAAGCTAAAACTCTGGTCAAGCTAATTAATTAATCGCTTGGAGCACATGAACCTGAAATGATACACACGATGAAAGATATCAAAGATTGTTATTATCAGCTATTATGAAAAAGAACAGCGAGAAGAACTTCTCACATTTTACTACAAACGAGATTTATGCTTCGCGAATATCTACTAGGTATTACAAACGATAATTATTTTTCTTGTCTCCTGTTCTATTATTATTAATCTCTGCGGGTGTTGCTGGAACAGGTGCATTTCCAAATCCATTTTTTAAAATTATTTATTGTGCTTGGATCGAATCGCAGATCGCCCTCAGAAAAGTGGTGCCTAGAATTCAAAAAAAGAGGCTATGTGCAAATAGGTTTTACCTAATATACACACAGATTCTAATCTAATCAGGACCTGCTTGCATGGCGCCACATTCAACATGGCAGATTCGGTCTGGGAATTTAGAATAGTACACAAAGTCATGACAGAAATAAGTAATATTTCCTTTCAAAATTATAAAACAAACTTTTAATTACCATATCATTACAAAACATTGAAAATACAAACTTTGGTGGGCAATACGTGCAAAGTGAATTAAAATTTGCTGATGTCCATACTGGTCTCGACAAAGATTTTCTGCTGCCAAGTTTACTGTAGTTTGCTCCTAGTATCTGGCTAGGTCTTTCTAGTTCGAAAGTTTACTTAAAACTCAAAGTGATCCAGATGTTCTTTTGATGTCAAATCAATTATTTTGATGCGTCCTTGACAATATTTCTGCATCTTTTTTGTACTTGATGTCTCGTATCATCTTGCTAACGTTCCATTCTGGAGAAAATTTTATTTTTACATTATATGCACGTCCTCATGCCGCCGTTTTTCAGAGTCAGTATTATACAGTAGTAAAGAAAAGCGTTGATTCTAGCCCAATACCCCTTCTCAACGCCCTCCCAACTCTCAGAATAAATACAAATTACCTCATCTCAGAGACCTTAAAACTCCCACCCCAAACGATTTTTACTTTTTTCACAAAATTGAAAGGCGGATTTTGGCCAAGATAAAACCCTTTAACTTTACAATGTGTACCTAGACTTTGTTTGTAACAGATGTTTCCTAAACAATATCAGCCTAGCCTTGTGTAAGGCAGTATAAAAAAATCAATATCTCCATATTAACCAAAGCCAGGTAACTGCCTTAGTCATACTACAACGTCACGCGGAGTTGTGTCAGAACGCCCACTCAGAAAATTAAAACCTGGTAGATGCGAGGTTTTGAACGTTCCAGAAATATTCAAGCAGGTATAAAAGGCGTTCAAATTCTCTTATAGCCACTGCGTGCTGAGCGTTCAAGAAGGGATCTTTACCGGGCGAAAGGGTAAATACATTATTTATACCCCATTACCAACTGTTAATATTTCAATCTTTAATATCATAAATATTTCATTATCATAACGATAGAGACTAAACTTTACTTTATCGCTCACACAATGACGGGACTCAAACAAATCTTTTATTTGAGGTTTGCTTAGAGTTTTTTTTGTTGATAAAATATATTTTTGACCGATCAAGATCAATTGTAAGTTTAATATATTTTTTTGACTGATCGGATCATGAAAGTGTTTAAATTCCGCATACACCTTATGATACTTATGCTCGAGGCAATTGAAATACTCGTTGTTATCAGATTTGATGAGCGAAAGTTTTAACTTGTCACGAGTGCCACTAAAACATATACCTGATGTTTCATTATTAATTTTAACTGTCAATTGCTTGCGGTCTATCATTAGATATTTGACCTTGCTATTGTGACTATTTGTCACTGTCAAATTTCCAAACATTATTTCTTAAGTTTAGATAAAATTTCAGTCGGAAAAGATAATGTCAAGTATGGATCTATTATCATGACAGTACCCAAGTGCAAGTGTATCTACCCCATTTTTGCAATAACGTTTATCATCAAAATTGCTCAATCCAAGTTTGATAATGACATCTGTTCTGAGTTCATTTTGCTTCGTCCGAATAGTCATTTCCTTTATAAAACTAACACCACCATCAAGCACGTACTTGTAATCAGCAAATTTCATAACCTTTTTAACAAAATCGCATGAGAGACCTTTTGCTTTTTCGTTATTTTATTATTGTTTAACAACACGGAATACACTTTGCTGCGTAATCCAAGAAAATATTTGGTAGTGCTTGCGTTTATTCATCTTTGAACTTACCAATAGCCTTTGTGTCGTCATGAAATTTACTGTCACGTGGGTAATAAGAAAGATCAAACATATATCGATTATCGTACATGTCCTGATAGACTTCTTTGCATTCGATTTCATATACGAGCAAGTCGTTATCAGTAAACAATAATCTACTGGCCGGCCATTGATTTTTAACAAAATTATAATGAAAATCGTACATCAGCCACTTTGATAAATCTAACACTGCAGATCCAATGTAGATCGGCTTGTTTAGCTTTAGATTTGTTTTTCTTCTTTATTTCGCAACAATATCCTCATTAAAAATTTTCATGCTAACAAAATCATCGTCTGACAAGCTTGTTTCTGCGATTAATATCATTAACTAGTTCGATATTTACGCGTTTCCAAATATTCTCCATCGTCTTACCTAAAAACGGAATTGTTCATCAGTTTAAAGAAGTTTTTCTCAAAATCAGTTTTCGCTGCAGCTCTTTTTGAAGTGTTTGAGTTAATATAACCTTTCATCCAAGGCAACCGATTAAATTTTAGTACACGATGAACTTTTCTCAACACAAGACCAGCATCGACTGCTTGTTTTAAAACTTTGTAATGCAAAACATAATTTTTCTTATCGAGTAAATTTTGGTACTAGTTTTTTTACCATAGAACTTTGTCTTGGTGATGCTGACGCTTGTTGTTCTTCAGATAATAAACTATAATATATGACCCTCGATTCTGCGCAGAACGGATAATCGTTGTGTACATTGTGCAGCGAAATAGCATAATTGAGATCAACTTCAACGAAATACGAAACATCGTCGGGTATCTATTTTTTCTGTCTCCGATAGAAATCGATCAGCCGTGATCCAATGAAATCCACCAAGAGGCATTGGTTCTGTCATCGAATTGTACAAATTATTGCAATCTGGATAAACTATATACTCCGAAGAAAGCTTGAGATCGTACTCTTTTAGGTATTTGTTGTTTGCTTCGGAATATTTCTTCGTTATCACTCTAATACCGTCTCGGATACCTTTTTCAATAAAATTGAACATATCAACGTCAGTCAGTAATTCTAACTTTACCTTACTAAACTTTAGCAGAGCATTTCGCGACAGCCCCGGAGCAGAATAATACCAACAAGGATCTAGTCCATATTTTTCATAGTTCACTTCTCGAAAACTTTCAAAAACATCTGCTTGTAATAAAACATCTGTTTTCAAATAAAACCGTGATAATCACTAAACGTCTTGCAATCAAATTCTTTACAATTATCGTATGTATATTTGTACTCATCAACGGTGATATTTTCATTTTTAAGTTGCGAGTAAAATTTGTCCTTGTCAGGTAGCGAGGTTTCATCAAATTTATTCCGGTCGTCAAGATACTCATAAGGAAATACTCCTTTTTTTAGCTAGCGGATTAAATTTATCTCCAAAACAGACTCTTAGGTTATCAAACTTATTACAACCTTTTAAAAGCTCAAATAACGATGCTAACATAAACTGCAAACTATCAATAAAACGCAACTTACCCAAAGTAACTGACATATACTTTTCAAAATTATTTGGAATGCATTTAATGACCTTATCAAGTTTTAAACTTGTTTTCACGTCAGGATCACCAAAAGCTTCTACGATAATGTGACTATCATATCCTAGAAAGTTGTGGAGAATAACTGGAACAAAATCTGGAGCATGAAATTTTAAATTACATTGATCATGAGCCGCTCCACAATATTGTCCCGTCAAATGGCAAAGGCCATGTACGTTTTTGCTATCATCAAAAGCTTTTTCACAAATATAACAAATTTCCGCTTGCTCGTGATCAGAATCTTGTTGAGGTGTAACCTTTATCATTTGAGTTACTCTTTTCAAACGATTAAATATATTATCAACTTCTCTAATCAACTGCTTGAGAAGCCAGGCCGCTGGATTTTTACCTCGATATAAGTTGATTGGCTTGGAAAATCTCGAATCAGTACAACAAACTATCTTGTACGCTACTCCACACGAAACATGATTTTGAGTTTTCCTTGCACTCGATTAGTCAGCATTATTTTCTACGCCAAGCACAGGTTGAAGTAAGCATTCAAAATCAGCATTATGACGAAAGGAATTTTTAGTTTATGATTGTAATGGTCAAACTGTAACACTATCTTTTTTAGATGGCATCGTTATTCGTTGTACATCTCTACAGTACTACAAATGCTTTTGTAATGTTTCATTGTACAACCGTGCAAGCAGCGATAACAGAAGAACGTTTTATTGTTACGTTTATTGTACTGTCTGCCAACTAGTCCATTAAAGTTTTTGATCCAAACGGAATGATTTTTTATAAACCAGTAAATTTATGGTCTATTGTGAAGCTTTTACTGAAATATGTCTCGAATAGACGTTTTCTTTTTCACTAAGTCCGAAAACGTTGATCGAAACATTGTTTTGCTTTTCAAACTTTGGTATTTGATTTTCTGCCACTGGAAAGTCAATATCCTTAAAATTTAGTCTTGACACGTAACTAATATACTTCTCAACGCGATCAGCGTGTTTTCTGCTGGAAATAGCGCAGAAAGAACAGCCCATTGGAAACATCTGTTATCGACGTTTGTTACGTTTATGCAGCATTTTTTATCTTTTATTTTTTGTGGCAGGTCGATATATGAACTATCGCGTAATGCATCATATTTCATTGTGTGAAATAAAATTTCCTTGATCATTTCAAACTTCCAACCCGAACCCCGAACCTAATTCGGTAAATCACTCTATCGTTTTCCAAATTTCTTGATGTATTTCATCAGCTAGTGACAAAAGATCAGTCCCAATCAAAACACGTCTTGATTTTGCACAATGTAAGGATCTGCGATTTCCTTGTCAGTCGATTCTTCCGTCACGAGTATCTTCGAAAATATAAAATGATATTGCACTAATATTCTTATACCCTTGTGTTTTACAAGCTCACGTTTTACAGTTGTCTGTAGCAGGTGGTAAAAATTTGTTGCAGTAAAATTTACCAGTACGATTTGTTTATCGAGCCGATAACTGTTATCGAATCCTGTAAAAGCAGTAGCTATTTTTTTCAGGTTACTCCAAAAGGCTCTTCTTGGCTATATCACACAATTTCAGCATTGTTATCCTATAGTGTAATATCTGATTGTTCGATCGATAACTCACCGCGCGCCAGCTGAACAAACAATTAGAGCTATAAAAAATCACTATAATATAATGACACAAAGTCTGACAAGCGCATACGAACAAGAGTATTATTATTTTCATCCAAAGTATAACCTATACGCTGGAAAGGCATTAGGTTCGGTGTTACGTGTCCAGGACAAGCATCAGATAGGTAACGCAACGCCAGCGGGTTATAAGATTAGCCTAAAGGGAGATAATACAGAGAGGATTAAAATGCTTATAAAAAACTTTATTTACACATTATTCTGCGAGGATATCACAGAGGGACAGAGTGTATATCATGTGAACGATGCAGTCACTGATGATAAAATCGAAAACTTGTCTTTACAAAGCGAGTTTCAGCCGCACTTAGTCTTTGATTTGTACGAGACAAACGATCGCGGTAATATTAGAAACAGGAAAACTAAAAAACTGTTCTTGGTATCATTAGTAATATTGGATATCCTCAAGTGGCTGTCAGAGGAACACTAATAGATTTTGTTAATTTTCGATCCTTAGCTTTGTTTACCAGGTGTTTAACGTATCCATACCGATGGTCTGGTTATTAATCATATTAATAATGTAAAGACAGACAATTGACTGTGAAATTTGGAACTAGTTACACAACAGGAAAATATGAAAAAGGACGAAGTGGTAGTGGTATTAATTTTAGATGTCCGGCAAAACCTGTTTTTTTTTTTGTTTAATCTCAAAACGGACGAGATCAAATTTAAATCGATTTCAGCTGCGGAAAAGCACTATAAGAAAAATCCTGGATCAATAAACTTTTTGCTGTTATAGTAACAGGATCAGCTTTTTCAAGCGAATACGATGCTAGGATTGTTTTATATATCATTAAGTTTATTTGATAGTTTCTTTTTAGTCAAGAAATGACGAGCAAATGCCATGATATGATCGCGATCAAATTTCAGCGTCATTACTGCGCTTTCATTAAGTTTACTTTTTCCTGCTGCTGTTAGTAATAATTTATGAGAATCGCATTGCATAACAAGAACGTCAACTTAATATGTACTATAACCTGACATACATTTTCGAACTGCTTCGGCTAATTCGTTGTAATTTAATATGTCAACTGTTTGGAGATATTTCACCTCGTACATCGTATAACAACAAATTAGATAAAAGTATATTATAATATGAACTTGATACAAATATACGCAGAAGATACCACTGTAAGAGATACAATTGCCAACAACACAATCGCAGACAGTATTACAATCTGTGACGATATGATAGACAAATCTGTTGGTTATAGGGAAGATCATATTTTGTACAACAACGAATATGATGATGTCGCAGACAGATCAAGTTACAGCAGACCAAATACTGGAAAATATAGTTTCAAGTATCACATTGCTAAAACGAATAATGAAATTTAATTTTACTGTTGTCGAGCAACAAATATTTTGGTAGCTTATCAAACCTTTCTTAAACATCATAATTTCAGGTCGACAGAAAAATATCAAATTCGATTATATATTTGTCAAAATTTTAAATTTGATGACGATCTCTGACGATCGCAGACAATATCTAATATCGTTATGTAAACCAGTAAAATGTAAATCTGTCAAACATAAGTACGATAAAATTTATTAAAAATAAATTATTTCATTATTTGTTTGGTTGGGATACAACTATTAAATTTATCGCTATAGCCATGCCACTTGACTAAACTTTATTACCTTTCTTCCTTATCACTTTTTTCAATCACAAAAACATCTTGTTCAGTTTTCTGTAATTCTTGTTCGTAAAAACTGCCTACGATAGGTTCCCCTGCCAGATCTTTTAACGCGTATGTTACAGGTATTGTCAAAAGTATTTTATCAACCAAAAATACTTCTTTGCTCCAGTTCAGAGTAAATCCTTTTTCAAATAGCTTTTTCGTCAAAAGAAATCCGAACCCGATCACCGACCATAAATTTATGTCTGCGGTACATGTTTTCGTTTGCTAATATCGAATTTTTAATAGCATCGTTTGGTGACATTTTCCTTTCACGCGATGAAAGGGTTCGATGTTTCGTGTTATTATATTTATCCACAATTTGAAAAATATCATCGATATACCTATTCGTGTTTTTAGCTGTCAAATATTTATGTATATTTTCGTTTAGGGTGCGATTAAATCTTTCAACGACAACGCTTTTTCTTTTCTTTCGTGTAGCGTATTTTTTTATATTATTTTATTCCAGAAACTACTAGAATTTATTATTTTAAAAAATCTGCTCTGTGATCAGTCCAGATTTTATTTGATTTTCTTTCTGTACTCGATATTATTTGTTTTAGCGCATCAGGGATTCACGTTCCTGTCTTATCTTAAACAGGCACACTAAACGAGTGTTTACTAAAAACGTCTATGACATTAAACAAGTATTTTTTGTTATCGTTAAACAGAGCTAGATTGGATAATCCACCAACTCTATTGCCCAGATATCATCAACGGCATTTGCAATAACTTTACGTCTCGTAAACTTCTTTATAGGTCTGTATAGTTCGACTGCAAGATCATCGTATAATTCTTTTCCAAGCCCTAATTTGTAATTTGATCCAATCATTCCCTGAACAAATCTTCTATCAAACCGTTCTCGTAGATTTGTCGGCTCCATACCACATAATTCGTCTAACATTACTTTATCGCAATCTGCTTTCGAGTTTTCGTGATCGCGAAAACAGATATCATGACGCATTGCTATTGCATCCACCTAATTTTAAGGCTCCTGTCCTGGCAGTGGATCATCGATCTCATCCAGTTGTTGATCTAGCGGATTATAAAGTCCAGTATACAAGTGACCTGGCAAGGTCCAACCGCCTTTTAGATTTGGTAATTTGCAAATTTTTTGTGAATGTTGATTCCAATGCCGATGTTCTCACGTTATTGTACGATTTACAGTACATGAAGATTTTATCCTGTTCAATGCAAAGATTTTTGTCACAATCAAAGTTGCATTTCATTTTATTCTATTATGTTTCATAAGATTAATCATCGATCAAGAAAACTCTGTCTGGACACATTCCAGCTCCAGATTTGAAGAATATTCTTTCTACCACAAATGACACAAATACATTTTAGCATTATTCTATTATTTGGGGGGTCGTCGTCTCATCCTATTCTCTCTTCTAGTTTAACATTTGAGACAGTATGTTGACATTATTATACTTTCAAGTTTAGATAAAATTAATTGCAATCTCATCGTTTGCGTAAGGTCGCTCATCAAATTGTAAAATAACCTTTAAAAAGTTTTTACTCCGGGACATTTGTCTGACAAACATGATACAATAATAACCACAAGCGGATGTTCCAATCGGCTGTAGTTGATTAGACGAATAATTTATTTTTTTTTTAAAATTTTATTGATATGTTTTTGAGATAGCTCAGAGGAAGTCGGAACGAATAAAAATAATTACTATCGTGGACAGCAACCCAGTGGGTGCCAGAGTCATCGTTAAAGTTTTCTATATAAAAACAACGCACGAACCACCTGCTGGTATGTCATTGAGTTCGTCCTTGGAAAATACTCCTCGAAATCCGACAACGTCCTTCAATTTTTCGATGATATCAAAATTGCTGAATAACGTCTGGTCCCTGGTAGAGTCATTCCACGTCCGATTCCTAATAAGTTTGGAATGAGGCTTCACGCTAATCCCGCTAGCAGTGGGGCGAAAGGAATAATTCCTCCTTGTTTTGTTCGTTTGCGTTTTGTTGTTTTCTTTTTTCGACGATTTCGTTTTTCGTTGTGGCATTTATTTTATACTTCTACATAAAACTGAGTGACTACTTCGAGGACACAGTCGTTAACAATAGATTTGCTTGATTCCACGACTTTCGACTGCATTTTTCGTTGCCCTTGACGCAGCCGCAAGTCCAAGTGTGCCGAGTAATGGTAAATCTTTGCTAGCGATCACATAAAGCACTGGTCCAAAAACTCCACTTTGTTTTGACATTGCAGTTACCTGGGAGACAGATAGTTTTAGAACAAACGGTTTGTTGCGATCGAGTTTATTGATTTTTTGCTGCGTTAGCATGACTTTAACTGCTGTTTTATTTGAAGTCTCTGGAGTGATCATCAAAGAAACAGAGCTGCGTTTAGCAACAGCTGCTAATTAAATTTTCAACTTGACCGGATGTTAGGTATATTTCTCGAGTTTTATATTTGATTTTCATGATGTTTTATCAAGGTTGTTAGATTAAACTTGTGCAGTCATTCTTACTTTGGTGGAATCGATGGTCAGGAATCCATCACTGACCACTAGTGCATACACGTTATGCTCTTCGGCTGGCAGAACGCCCAGTGTCCATGTGACTCTTTCCGAGCGCTTTCATATATCAAAATAAAATATAGGGTATAGCGATCGAAATTCCTCTACCGATATTTGAGATCCACTGTCTGCGTCCTGACATTTTTGCATTGCTTCCATAAGATACATATACGGCTGAGATATGTTTTTGTTTCATTGTCAGCAAAATTGCATTCGATGGCACGTTCGGGATATTGTCTGGAATTTATTCTAGCAAATATTCGTCTGATATCAGGGTATCGAATACGGAGTTGCTCATTATCTGATTGTTACGACGTTCCTGTCGTTGAAATACGTCTAACAAGTGTCGCGATAATTGTTCGCTGAGCGTGGTCGTCACACGCCACGTGTAATCAGTCGCGTTGGAAATGGCTGTTTGATAAATCCTGTTTTGCTGGAAGTGTATCCTGTTTGTAAAGGTGGCAAGTAAAGATTCGAGCTTCATCGTTTTAGCTACCTAGGGGACAACCCTCGTTATCCACAGTGCTAATCTAGTAAACTGACCTTCGGCATGCATCATACAATCATTTTGATCAGCTCGATCTAAAATAAGTGTGTTTTATTCCTCGAAATACTTTGTTATAATCATGGCAAAATCAAAAGATTGTGCTTAACGGCAGCATCATCGTTATTTGGCGAGATTCAGCGGAACATGCTTTTCGTTTGGCTAATCCCTCGTCATGTTCATGTCGTCTTATTTTTGTGACTGCTAATGTTATTGCATCTCCATATCACAAGCCGCATTATTAGCAGGATTGGCGATGAGATTATTGTTATCTGCAGCAGGATTACCAGTACCTGTACGAAACTCACTCGACACAGCAGTACCAAATGGGGTATCTTTAAACCAGATCATTGCGTGGCTACTGATTTGGAATAATCATCGCTAAACGAAACGATGTTTAGTATTTTACTCGCTATGGTAAGTGCATTAAAAAACTTTCTACGGTTTGATTGGCTAGTTATTATCTTGCACTTTTAAATAAGCTCCAACCGTTATTGACAAGAGCAATTTCCGTGCCAGCTACAATATTACCACCTATCGCAGTTAGTATTTGCCACGCACTTCTAACTCTTCCTTATTCATCAGTAGAAACAAGTCCTCGTTTCTTGTTTAAAAAGTTCTACCACCGGTTTTATTCGGTTCGTTTTAATTATGTTACATAATCATCAGTATCAATTTCTTCGGTAAGATCGAGATAATTTTTAGTTGACATTTATTCTATAACCGCTACACAAAATTAAAAGGCAGCAGGGGTCATTGGCTTTGTTTTCTTTACAAGTATACGTACTATTTCTTCGCCATGCGGTGATAGTAATTTTTTGTTGTAGCTATCATAGCTCGTTTTGTTTCTTCTGTTTGTGCAATATCTGATATTACTAGTTTTATTTCCGATGTGGAAGGGCCTCTAATCTTATCAGCAATCTTTTGTCTTAATGCAATGCCTGCTGAAGAAGTTGCCCCCGTCGCGAAAGCTTTACTTGTGTCGAGTGCAATGGGCGCTACTTTACGAGCAATTCCTGGAATATTCTCTGCAATTTTCGTAAATACATTTCCATTAAATCCACCTACGATATATCTTCAATAAACTTTTCTTTGTTTCATTTATAAAATATATGTTCACAAAATTGCGCGCAGGTGTAAATAATACGTGACTATTTCGTTGTTCAAAGCTATCTGTCTACCGGTTTGGTCTGTGAGTTGCATTGTGATGCTTGTGATTTGATTTTTGAGTTTAATCAGATAATAGATAATCTGACGCGGATTAAGCTGTATGATCGATCCTGGTGGAACTTCTGGCGAGAAAATGTAGATTGTTTGTCCTCTGCTGTCCTTGGTTGAGTAAGATCCAAAAGCAATTGAGCAATTTACAAGTATCGTATTTACTTCTGTTATATTTACTGGCAGAACACCGTCATATGTAATAGCTTGATCAAGAGCACTATAATCTTTACCAGTAAATCCTTTCAGCTGTGCAATACTTCTTTCTCTTGGTTCAAAACCGATTAGCATATTTTTCGGTATTATCCTAGCTCGTAACGTGTTATAAATCACTGTTAACTCGAAATTATCAGCCACACCGCCAGCTTTTGTTATGAGCTCTTTGATTGTCTTGTTTAGATCAGTGACATTATAAGCTTCTTGTAGAATTTTTAATCTTTTTTGTTATAGATGGTTTTCTTTATATAGATACGATTTTATTTTAGAGGTGTAAAATATGATATGAACGATTTGATACGCGAGTTTCGTATTATTGACAGTATGCTAACATATATTTTGCCAATAAGAGTCAGCAAGTATAAAAACGATTATGAAATAATGTATGAAATATTATCTAAAACTTAAGAAATAATATCACTTACCTGATCTGACCTGGTGAAAATGTCTCATTGAACGCTCAGCAGCGCAATGACTATAAGAGAATTTGAACGCCTTATATACATGCGCGAATGTTTCTGGAATATACTAAAATCTCACAGGTACCAGGTTTTAATTTTCTGAGTGGGCGTTCTGACACATATCCGCGTGACGTGTAGTAAAACTAAGGCAGTTATCTGGCTTTGGTTCATATGGAGATATTGATTTTTTTATACTGCCTTACACAAGGCTAGGCTGATATTGATTAGGCGACATATGTTGCAAACAAGGTCTAGATACACATTGTAAAGTTATAGGATTATATCTGAGTCAGAATCTGCCTTTCATTTTTGAGAAAAAAGTAAAAACTCTTTTGGGGATTGGAGTTTTAAGGTCTCTGAGATGGGGTAATTTGTATTTATTCTGAGAGTTTGGGAAAGGGTTGAGAAGGTCTTGGGCTGGAATCATCACTTTCCTTTACTACTTATACTTTATATACTATGCTGTCTTTTCTCTAATTGAAACACAATCTGAAGCTATTATGATACATAACGCTCAATAATAAATCTTTGACATCTAATTAGTTTAAAAAATAGCCCCAACAGTGGCAATTTGTTTCAAACATCTGTAATCGCTCAGAATCCACTCCACCCCTTCATCGACATCAAATGAGACATTGATAACATTAAACATTCAACCCATGGCTGTCACAGTGTTTTTGGTCTACTGTACCAAACCAAAAGGCAAAATAAGAAGAAAAGTAATGATGTCATTATAATTGTACTGTTCTACATCACCATACCGTAATTGTCCATTGCAAATCAACAATCAATGGTTGCGGGTATTATCAGTGCGTCTTGCAATAATTCCGAAATGTGCGAAAAACGCATATTTGTCATTCATTTTATATTCAATATTCAAATGGAAAATTACCCAAGTCAATGGCTCGCTATGTTTGCTTACGTAATTTCATCTGACAGAACATTTTAGTTTCAATGTATATCTAAGACAATGACTTATTTTTTATTTAAAATAAATGGCGAAAAGCAAGTCCATAAACATCTGAAAATCTGCCTTTTACAATCCTACATTAAAAAGATTCAGCTTGAATTTCACATGGACATCAAGCAAAATTTCTTACCTTTAAATCGAATAGAAACAAAGAAAGTCTCTGCACGTGACAAAAGGGGTCTTTTAAGGATTTTTAAGGATAGTCACAGCTGAGACATAATTTCTTGGCATTTATGAGTCCTAGTCACCGCGGTAGACTTTATTAAAGTACTTTTTTAAAAAAAAAATAATGCTTGCTTTGAATTTTTTTTTCTAGAAAGGATTCGTAAACATTGCAATTGTTGTACTCGGATTGTGTTTTTAGACCAGGACGTGGTCCGTATTAACATATACAAGCACACATAGATGCCATGAATTGAGGATACTGAACGGTCAGAAACTCTGAAATGGTTATGGTTCGGTATTGCAACATATTTTATTTACATCGTTACATATGTGATGGAATTTCAGCAACGCAATGTCCAATTAAAAGTTTAAAATGCATTCGAAATATTTTTAATGCGATATGCAGTTACATTCGGTTTTACAAAAAACGACCCTTTCTCTGACGATGTGCAAAGAGATAAGGGATAATGAACGTAATCCGATCATCATTTGAAAGACTTATTCATACAAACCCCTGTGCAGCAATTAACGTATAATATACAATCAGTCGCCAAAACTGGGCTAACATACATGAGAGATGAATCTGAAGATCAAGGCCGGATTTTTAAAATAGTAATCATAGATCAGACTTCTGTCATCACATCCACAAACCGCTCCGGTAGCCTTGTGATTAGAGCATTCGCATCGGATGCGGGAGGTCATGGGTTCAATCCCCAGTCGAGTCATACCAAAGACTTACAAAAATGGTACTAACAGCTACCTCGCTTGGCGCTCAGCATTAAGAGGTTAGTGTTAGGACTGGTCGGCCTGGTGTCAGGATAATGTGACTGGGTGGGACATCATGCTACATGTCTGCGGTATGATTCCCAGTGCTAGACATCACTATAAACTTCCATACTGCAGACATTGTAGTAATATGACTGAAAAATTGTTAAAGCTACGTTAAAAATCATAATCACATCACATCATCCCATCAACGTGATCTTCATCTTCGCCAAATGCATCGATCGTAGAATTTCCAGTAACATGTATTGTCCAATGACGGATGATGTGTAAATGTGTAAATGTATGTATTGGAAAATTAATTTTGTTTCGTCGATCTGATTAATCATTGTGCCAGTGTTTATATGTTTTCACAATATTATCCACATAATATCTCGTCTTCAACATTCTCTAAAATAGTTACTATTACAATTAACACGAACTTTTACTTTGTTATAATATTCTTGATTAAATGAAAGTTTAACTTGCAAATAATTGTAAAGTAAAATGACATTTAAACTTTGCTTACAAAATATGTCTAATCCTTTGCTCATACACAATTTTAATCAACGATTACAAATGAATGTAAAAATTAATCTCTCATGGTCATGGAAATACAATCACGTCGTCTGCGCCGATTCTCATAAAATTGTTATATCGAATTTAATTTTTGTATACAATAAAAGTTAACAAAATTATCTGCTTTACCCGTTTTGATCATTTTGGTCATGTGCACAGTCTTTTGCGTTCATTTGCTTTCAGCGCGTGAAATAAAAGATAATATAATAAAATGGTTGAAAAAATTAAACACTAGTATAAATTAAAAATATATATTTTTCATTCCTTTATCACATTGAATATGTTTCAGATACAGTCACTACTCTTACATCTCACACTTATTCCCCAATTCAATTTTGGCAAGGGCTAGACAAAGAGGTTACTTTACAGTTACTTGGTAAAAAGAACCCCTTATTGTTCATCATATTTCAGGTTATTTCGACACGTCATGATTTCTTAAGTTCTGCGCAAATTTGTTGCAATTGGAAAGAGTGAAAATGTTTCTACGGATGACTTTGCTACAAAATATTTAAAATGGAGAACAACATATGTTGAATGTAAAAGTCCTTTGAATTTTACACGGATTAGGTCAGATTCATTAAACTACATGTACAAATTATATATATATATATATATATATATATATATATATATATATATATATATATATATATATATATATATATATATATATATATGGTTCACATGAAGTCAAAGGTAATGCATTACATGTTCACACGAATAATACATGTTTACACGATATCCAGAGTGCTCATGAAGTCAAAAGAAATGCATTAAAATGCATGTACAGATAATTTGCAGGGTACACATAAAGTTAAAGATACTGCATTATAATACATGTACAATTATATCCAGAGAAGCCAAAGTTAATGCATTAAAATGCATGTACAAACATATTCAGGGTACACATGAAGTCAACGGTAATGCATTAAAATACGTGTACAGACATATCTACGGTACGCATGAAGTCAAAGGTAATGCATTAAAATACATATACAATGCATTACAATACATGTACACCTGATACACATGTACAAACATATCTAGAGTACACATGACGTCCAAGGTAATGTATTAAAATATATGCACAGACATATCTAAGGTACACATGAATTTATGTATCTATTTTCTATCCACTCCAACATCATGCCATTTCCAACTCCTCCTTTGAATCGATTCACCTCTCTCTCTCTCTCTCTCTCTCTCTCTCTCTCTCTCTCTCTCTCTCTCTCTCTCTCTCTCTCTCTCTCTCTCTCTCTCTCTCTCTCTCTCTCTCTCTCTCTCTCTCTTTATATATATATATATATATATATATATATATATATATATATATATATATATGTGTGTGTGTGTGTGTGTGTGTGTGTGTGTGTGTGTGTTACTGTCCTTTTCGTTTATCCATCTTGGTCAGTTTGGCCCAAACTCTATTCAGTTATGGGTTAAGGTTGTATTTCAACTGAATATTTGACCAGTTTCTTGCTGAGGTGTGTTAAATTGATAGGTTTTCAAAATAGTTGGAACTGGATCAAGCAGAGATGATTAACATCCGAAATTGATTATTAAACCTTATGCTGTTGCTGCTATTGTTCTGGCATCATTGCTAGCCATGTCATAAGGAACAAATGAACAGCTGGACATTTTCTAGTATTTCATTTTTTTTCGATAAAAATGCCATTTCTCTCTCTCTCTCTCTCTCTCTCTCTCTCTCTCTCTCTCTCTCTCTCTCTCTCTCTCTCTCTCTCTCTCTCTCTCTCTCTCTCTCTCTCTCTCTCTCTCTCTCTCTCTCTCGTGAAGTCAATGGTAATACATCAAAATACACGTATATATGAAGTTATGTATCTATAACCCACCATCTCTCTCTCTCTCTCTCTCTCTCTCTCTCTCTCTCTCTCTCTCTCTCTCTCTCTCTCTCTCTCTCTCTCTCTCTCTCTCTCTCTCTCTCTCTCTCTCTCTCTCTCTCTCTCTCTCTCAAACATCAAATATATTCATCAAACAGAAATGTTAATAGAATGATTTATATTCGGTTGTAATAAATTGGGTGACAATTCCCAGCCACTCGAGCTACCTGTATTGTTCTGCTATTTTTTAATGGCTTCGGCATAACAAATGAAACTTTTTAATGTAACTGGGCTAACTGGTAATGTTCTTTTCCGCTTCTCCTGAAACTGTGTGTCTAGCGTGTAAGTTAAAGTCGGTTACTTTTACATACAATGTACGACGGATATTTGCGAGAAAACTGTGTGTTACATGTCTGTCAACGTCGTATTGTTTTACATACAATGTACGACGGATCTTTGCGAGAAAACTGTGTTACATGTCTGTCAAAGTCGTATCCTTTTACATATATATCATTATGGAGATTTGCCAGAAAACTGTGTTGCGTGTCAAAGTATTATCCTTTTACATACATTGCATGTCGAAGTTTTGCGAGAAAATGAATCTTTGAAGCCGTTCAAATTTGGTATCTAAACACAAAATTTCATATAAAGACAGACCAGTAATGTGTTAAAAGCCTTTGGAACACGTAACAATAAAGCAAATCAGGGGTGGATGGGTGATAAATTGAGTTGTTTTTTTTTTCCTGACTTAGTTGATGTCTAGACTATCTGGCACAGTTAGTGACATACAAGAGTATGTGATATCAAAGAACAGCTCTTGAGATGATAATAAAGAGACACGTACCAAACTTTTATTAATTCAATTAGTCTTCTTCCTGTCTGCATATATTTAATTAAAAAAACAGACTTTCTTGTGTGGATTGTTATTATTTTGTTGATGTATTCTTTTTGGTGCTTTTCGTTAGTGTTTAGTACATTGCTGGCACTTTTAAAGGGAGGAAGAATGGAAGTATTCTCCAGCAGTGGAATTTTTCAAATTATTCCCATTCACACATTGTTCTGTAAATTTAATTTGCATTGTTTGTGGGCTTTTGTAGCTATTACATGTTACGTGTTTCTGTATTTAGTACTTGACCTTGTCAAAATCAAGTTAATGGTGTACTTGACCAGTGACATATTTTTGCAAAACAACAGATTACACAGCTAAATATTTTTAGATGATTGTGGATTCATTATTCATATTAAATAGTAAACATGTTTACTTCAATGGGATTTCAAGACGCAGTCTTGATTTTGACTTTAGAAATTCTCAGAGAAAGTGAGCATTAATTGGGTTCCTATTATTATGAACGATGATACTCTTTCATTGCTGAAAAGTGTAGATAAGATATGTGTTTAACAACTGTTGTAACTCATGTGTACTGAATGACCAGATTGTATTTTAATCACCTGTTAACATTTACAATACTGCAAGGTCTAATACTACATTTTCTCACTAGATCGAAGAGATGGTGTAATTTTAGTTACGCAAACTAATTTTGTAGCTAATACTCAATTTTGGGTATTTATAGTTTACACTATATTTACCTACCTGCTTTGTACGATATAATCTATTTTTAAAAATCCTTACAACAAGCGGAGCAAAATCCAATATAGGTTAGCTTGATTTTTATATTACTTACTCATTAAAGACGGGTACGCTAATGTTGGTTTATTAATATAAAAATGTATAAATTTTTGCGCAGAAAGGGATCAACCTCAATAAACCATATAATGGGTAACTTACGTATAGTATAATCAGTATAATAACTGATTCTGGGGTGATAATGACAGACTAGTATTTGAAATCCGCTACAACTGGAATTTTAATAGCTTACCTTTAAGACATATGAATGGTCTTGGGTTTATGATAACATATCATCTGAAAATAGCCTTCATATCCAATTAGTATACTTAGATTATGTCTGCAGTAATGAATGCATTGAATAGTTGATTAGAAGAACTTGTAAAGGGTGTGTAAGAAGACTTTCTGCAAATTGATTGATATTGCTAAGTAAACATTTGAAAGATAAATCAGAGAAAATGTTAAACATCACACACATGACATATTTGTTGTAGACAAATGGAAGAATGTTAAAGAAGGAGACTAGTTATTTAACTGGTTAACTGGTAAATGCAGTGCATATTTTCTGTATATAACGGACGTAACTGGAATTACGGAGATTTAACGTATGTACCACTCTTCATCCACAATTTATTTACTTGGTATCTGCGTATTGATACAATGGTTAAGCATTACTCTCGTCCACATGTGACGAATGATAAGGACTTCTTTTGTAAAGAGGACCGTCATATTTCCAGATAGTCTCCGATTCATGCTAGAGTTGTTACAAGTTCATGGAATAATTGATTCCATGTAAATTTTGGGTTACGGGACAAAAGTTAGAATAAGTTACACTTACAGGAGGTGTCTTTGACCTAGAAATAAAAGAAAATAAATTTAAAGCCTTGCATAAAATCATGCCTTCAGCAAATATGTCTTTGCTGTCGTGGAAATTTTCAGGAGCATATTTTTGGTTAATTTCTATTACTGTGTTGGTTCCTTGTGTTTTTCGTACTTGAGTAAATTCAATTCAAATTTGTTTATGTGTACGTACATACGTATGTATACATGAATGTGTATTCCATGTAATTTGATGGATATATGGAGGTAAGCAAAAACTGAGGCAGTAAAGGATTTGTGTATTGAAAGCATAGTGAAATAGATATGTTAATGTGCAAGAGCAACAAACATATGAATAAAACGTTCCTTTCAATATTGCCATGCTCGATAAAACAACTGAATGACTCTGTGTTTTAACTGAATTATTAAAAGTACGTGATTATTTTAACTCGGTGGAAGCGCGAAAGTTAAGTAAATGTATGTTATCACAGAAATGATTTCCATTCTAATATTTGTACAAAACTTTTTTTTATAACTCACGTTCGTGCCAAATATACATTAACAGCGCAGTGAATATCGTTTAATGCAGTACTTTTCTGTGATGAATCTTCTTCTGTATTTTGGCATGGTCCATGATGCACTTTTAGTAAGGAAGTAATGTATGCTAAACAAAGACAAACATATCTCAGTTCCTCCATCATTTTTGGGGTCTAATTTCTAGGAATCTTTACTTCAACATATTTATCACATAGACAATTATAGCGGAAATTTATAAGGTTATGTGAAAATTCTTTACAATAGATTGTTTCAATAAAAGCAGTTTCAGAAAGCTTACATTTGTCCAAACAACAATCTACCAATCTAATCCAAGAACTCTGAACTTTATCTGACTCTTATGGTACATTTTATCGAAGTTAATTTTGCCATCTTTTTAATGCACACTGAATTTTCTCGCTTCCTTTGTACTTATGTGAACTGTAAACTTTGATATCTCTTTATCCGTGAGTCTCCGTAGACATGATTTTCAAAGGGACACAAAATGGATGCTTATTTGGTTTATTGTGCGGTCCATCAGGACTAAATGCCCACTCGAACTTCTTAGAATTCACCCATAGCTCTGTTTTTATCACAATCACACAAAAGTCCTTTTTCTATTTCTTTGATTCAATAAAGTATGATTTACATGCCTTTGACACAGTCTTCTGTTCATATATCATACCCTAGTTTTAACATCATTGGCTTTACCTCTCGGAATTTTATTAAGAATGGACCTATTGTTCTTTGAACTTTTGACTGCGATGATAGATGACGTAACTCTAACACACTTCTGAAGGACCCAATAATATTCCGTAGTCCTTGTTAATTTCTTCAGGAAAAGGGGATGGTAGAAGGTGATATTCTTACGCAGGTTTCCTTTCCATCAGTCTTTCACATTCGTCATTAATGTGGTAAAAAATCATCATAGTACTTGGACAGCAACGACTGCCACATGGAATCGCGTTTTCTCTGGGTCTGATTGTTAAGAATGAATAGTTTCGGGGTGGAGAGTCTCCTCTTTGGAAAGTAGGAACAGGACTAAAATCAAAGATTTTGCCAACATTTCTCTTCTTGACGCTGGTATCGGAGGACTCAGTCCTTTCTCTGTGTTTATTCAGTTTCCGTATCGATTTGATCTATGTAATCCATACAGCAATGAACAAATATGGCTGTATTGCTGAGGTTACACGTGTAAAACCATTTCTTACTGAAATCTGCACTTAAGTACCATAGAAACAGTATATATTATACGATGCCATAATTTGAACATTTAAAATATAATTCCTCTTCTTCTAAGAGTATCTCATATTTTGAACATGGTCACTTTTCGAACAAATATATCCCCTTTTCATTGGCTTAAACATATGCGTATGTATATTCAAGATGACAAATTAATATTTGAACATGTGAAAAGTCGTAGATAGTTATATATAAACTATGTTAACCTTTTTCAGTTTTATATTTACTTTTGCTATTTATCGAACATGTGACGTCTTCGTATTTCGCAAGTTAAGACATTTAAATACATATTAAAGACTTGAAACGTGATACATACATCAATTGTATTTTAGAAGTAAATTTAGAGATACAAACACAAATCAATGACTATCCAAGACTATCTAAGACTATCCATTAGCAAAATCAACATATGTATAGAACTGTATGCAAAACTTGTTCCACTTGGATGTAATATATTTCCATAAGAAGAACTAAATGAATAAGAAAGAGGGTACAAGAACCCATTGTGTCCTAGTTATTATAAAGAACACAGACAAAAGATATGTTGGAGTTTGATATTTTTAAATGTATATTTTCAACTGTTTTCAGTTAACACACAGTCTAAGATTGGTTCTTTTCAATTATAAATGATTGTTTGAATCAAATATCACTCTGATATGGAAAAGCAATACATAAAATTGTAATAGACCTTTCTTAGGCTCACACATAGGGAAATTATATCGTATCACCTAAAAAAAAATTAGAAAATAAAACATGTTTTGCAAATACCAGAAAGAGCTGTAATTTGTAAGAAATAACAAACATGATACAGAATTGCTCCTGGTATGTTTGAAGAATATAAAAATAAATTGTCTAAAATCTACTTATAGAGGATTTACCGGAGTAGTCACATACGACAAACTTTTCATATCGTAACTTCTTTAAACAAAAAAAAATGCATTGGTTGTGTGCTTACTATTGCATATTTGCACTTTGCGTTCTTCGTTTCTACATTGAAAGGTGATTTTTCGGCCTTGGCAACCTTACAGTCTAATCTATTGACATACATTGAACTCACATTCTGGTTGCCAATTAATTTCGGCTTGCAACCAGCACTCATCAATCCTCGATGTTATCGTTTTCAAACATGATTTTGACTCCGTCGAGTTAGAATCGCAACTTAAACTGTATTACTATATTTTATAGTGGGGACCCTGAGTAACCGAGTGGTCTTAAACGCTCACCGTTACTGATCACTACCATCTCACCCCTATATGCGTGGGTTCCACTCTCGAGCTCGGCCAACGTGGATAAGCTAATAAGCTTGCCAGTAGCTCCTCGTGGGTCGGTGGTTCTTTCCGGGATTTTCTCGGATTTTTCCTCCAACATTTATACTGGCCGCCATGTATTGCCTTTCTTGTGCTGAAAAACAAAATGACGTTTAACCATATAACAACAACAATATTTTATTTTGTTATTCATTAATACCTTTCTGTTGTATAATACAAAAATGCATACTACTGGCGACATAATATCTAAAATCAATTCATTTATGTTCGCTCAAAAAAAATTTGCAGGAATCACGTGGAGAAATAATTATGAACGGAAATACTTGTATTATTTGGTGTTTTTAAGTCATTCTTATTGCGTCTTCTTATTAATTAAACAAATCTGTATACTAGTCTTGACACATTGTAATATATGTTCATTCTGAGAGAGAGAGAGAGAGAAAAAAAAAAAGAGAGAGAGAGAGAGAGAGAGAGAGAGAGAGAGAGAGAGAGAGAGAGAGAGAGAGAGAGAGGGAAGGGATTAAATATGGAAATATAGATTTTAATGTCGTACTTATGGGCGGATACATGTACTAAAAGAGACAAAAATTAGTTCCAATAGTAAATACCTCAATGTGGCCATATCATTTCTCTCCCTCACACACACGTATGTATGTATGTATGTATGTATGTATGTATGTATGTATGTATGTATGTATGTATGTATGTATGTATGTATGTATGTATGTATGTATGTATGTATGTATGTATGTATGTATGTATGTATGTATGTATGTATGTATGTATGTATGTATGTTGTTATGGGGCTTTATGCCATTTTCAGCACACGATAGGTTATACATGGCGGCAAGTATTAGTGGTTAAGGAAGAAACCGGGAAATCCGCGAAAAGAACCACCAACCCACGAGAAGCTACTGGCAACCCTTCACACATATCCACATTCGCCGAATCTTAGACTCGAACCTATGCAGACAGAGGTGAGATGGCAGTGATCCGTAACGGAGATCGCTTTAGACCACTCGGCCACTCGGGACATCCTATGTATGTATGTATGTATGTATGTATGTATGTATGTATGTATGTATGTATGTATGTATGTATGTATGTATGTATGTATGTATGTATGTATGTATGTATGTATGTATGTATGTATGTATGTATCCTTCTACCGACTGATGCCTTCATGACACAAATGATAGTGATGTGATGTGATTATGATTTTTAACGTAGCTTTAACATTTTTTCAATCATATCGCTACGATGTCTGCAGTGTGGCAGTTTATAGTGATGTCTAGTACTGGGGCATCATGCCGCAGACATGTAGCATGATATCCCACCCAGTCGCAATATCCTAACAACTGGCAGACCAGTCCTAATACTAACCTCTTAATGCTGAGTGCCAAGCGAGGCAACTATTAGTAACATTTTAGTAAGTCTTTGGTATGACTTAACCGGGAATCAAACACACGACCTCCCTCATCCGAGGCGGACGCTCTAACCACTAGGCCACCGGAGCGGTGCCACAAAAATGATAGCAAAAGGTTTGAAACTGACAAAGTAAAAATGAATGCCAGCAGTCTCGAATTTCGCCATTCAAGAAATGCCTTGTCTAAGTAAATTGCCAAAAAATTAACTGATAAGACTGTTACCAACATAAATGATATCTCACCATAATCATAAAGGTTGCATTGTCGGCATATGATCATAAAATCTTCTTTCTAAACAACAATAATGCAATACTGTATGCCTAATACAAATGAAAATTACGTCATACAAATGGATGGCTCAATATGTAATAATTGTCGCAGGGTGTAGCTATTAAGATAGATCAATAAAGCAAAAACTGTAGAGAAGAGAAGAGAAACAATTATAGTCAATATTACTAATGTCTGACACATCACAAAGAAATGTATACAAGAGATAAAAATAAAACATATCACGTGCTATGCAGATTTCTGTCTCGCGAAATCTTCAACCGGATGAATCAGATGCTGACACCTGTCGTAGTAACAATAAGCTCTCGTCAAACATTGAAAAAGAACTACAAAACATTTTAGCAGATGAATTCAAAGAGTTGCGGGATATGAAATATTTAGCAGATAGCATCAACACGTTTTCTTTTCGCTATAATCTTGTAATCAAATGTCATAACATCAATGCCTAAGTGTGTTTGCTTTTTAACTTTGTGATCAAATGCCATAATATCAATACACTTATATGTGTTTGTTCTATAACTTTGTATTCAAATTCCATATTCGAGACGAAAACTAGCTAGATTTTTATGTTCTGTTTTAAATGTCATCTGTCTCACACAAAATTAAGCATTACTTTGGTTTCGTCCATAACGACATTCAAAACTTCAATATATTTCGAAAAGTCGACAAGAGAAGCCAGTCCTCCATCACATGCTAACATGACTTACATTATTTGCCTTCATTGTATCCTCTAATTAAACCCAATAATCTGACCAAAAAAATCATCAACACGCATATCTGATAATTTTTCTAATATGCTCCCCGGATCAATTTATATTTAATTGTTATTTATGGTGCAAGTCTTACTGTACATAATAGTTGGACAGATTGCCATGATAGTTATAGCAGTTCTTAATTTCGATTTCAATAACATTTAGTTTAAGTATTATCTTTACACGGTTTGCAACATCAAATATAATCATATTAAAATTATCTTTCATATACATAATCTTGGTTTCAATAAAATTTCGGAATGTGTATTGATAATTATTTATAATTTAATGTTTTCTTATTTTGTATGTTTTTACATGTGCAATAATCATAGATATAAATTATATTGCTCAAAATGTGGAGAGAGTTCATGGCTTAGATTTTGTATTTAATATAAACGAAAACAAGGAACATATTAATTTATAATTAATTTATTTGACAGATGCATTATACCATTTTACCTAGCGATTTGTTTTAAACCACCAATAGGAATGTAAATATATACTTTATAATTAATTTATTTGACAGTGAACACTTTACAACTGTTTCATCTGATTTTAAAGCATGTGTATCCGTATATAATTAAATTATTTGACAAGGAACACTTTAAAACTGTTTCATATATTTTAAAATATACACGAGTATCTGTAGAAAAATAACCTTATATTATTATTATTATTATTATTATTATTATTATTATTATTATTATTATTATTATTATTATTATTATTATTATTCATCCTTCTCCAACATTTTCAAATGCATCAAGAGGATGAATTCAAATCTTTCTGTAAATGTTTATATCATGTTTTGAAGTCCCATACGCCTTCTAAAGATTATATTCTTTTTTGGGGTTAGTGCTGTAAATGGAATATTTCGCTTTCTTGCTTGCCCTTCTCGCTAGAATTTATTTGCATTATTCTCAGTCCTGTGATTGTAAACTCTTTTTCTTCTTGTCATCGTTCCGTACTTTGCAGATGGTGAATTTTCTTAGTTCTTGTCATCGTTCCGTACTTTGCAGATGGTGAATTTTCTTAGTTCTTGTCATCGTTCCGTACTTTGCAGATGGTGAATTTTCTTAGTTCTTGTCATCGTTCCGTACTTTGAAAATGGTGAATTTTCTTAGTTCTTACAAAACCACTGTGCAGATAATAAGGTATCAACATAGTACTGTTGTGTTCTATTATCTTTTAAATTATTATCTTTTTAGCAATGACATATGTCTGTATTAGCGCATCTTTCTACAAACTACAATACATGAAAAAGCTGCTTTAGCAAGTAAATTTTAAATCTACAAACTGTTATATGTCCTACAAACATTCAATATCTTTTTAGAATCCGTGAAATGTTTTTTTTCACAAAAAATAAACTTCAAAAAGTTTCCACTTTCGTAGCTATCTATATAGATCTCTGACCACTGTATAAGTACACTTTAACGTTGTGTTCACGTGCTGATTATTCTCGGAGCGACTACAACTAATAAAATGTGTTTAAAACACATGACCTTTAGTTTTTGTGAAATTTTGTGTTAGTATGATAAACATGTAAAAAAAACACCTGAAATTTAAACCGCCGTTTCATTCTTGTCCTTGATATAAGTAAATATGTTGTGTCTTACTTTATTTTAATTATCTCCTAAGAATTGATTTTATTTTTGGCTATTGCACCGCCAATTAGAACGCCTGATTTTACCTTTGACGAAAAAATTATCTGTTATTGCTTCTGATTTTGCCTAAGGCAGAATTGGTTGTAAGGTCTTTCTAATTGGTTTAAATGTCTTTCTAATTGGTTGAAATGTCTTTCTAATTGGTTGTAGGTCTTTCTAATTGGTTTTAAGACCGTTTAATGATACATATCATTAAAGTTTGGTTCTCTTCTAGATAACATACACGTAATTATATTCCCCGGTGAGAATTATTTTTTCGTTTAACACCTATGTAGTAAGCAAAACTTTGTCTTTCCGTTTCCACTGTGATATACACAGTTTTTGAAACATCCTCATTGACAAAATGCGTTGCCTGCAATGAAATGGGTCGTTTGCCGTTTATGTTATCAAAAGGAATGATCGAATTGATTTTCTAAAAAGGTATTGTCGCGTTATCAATATGACTTGCAATTTAAGCATCCAAGAGCTGAAATATTCCTTCTAATTTGAATCCTTCGATGTAACAATTCTTCATTTCCTGCTCCTCTAACATGTGCAGGAATGTATCGATTTAACATTATGTTCTTGATCGTGTTATTAATGTCGATTTATACTGGATAATTCTCACATTACATTCATGGTGATAAAGTTTATTATTGCCTTTTTCCTAATTGCTTTTGCCTAATCACCAATGCATTTCTACTGTTTAAATTACAAAAGGAATGGAGTACTTTTTGTATTGTGTCTTCAGGCCTTATATATATATATATATATATATATATATATATATATATATATATATATATATATATATATATATACCATCATTTCCTTAAAGGATTTTCCACACAAATCATTATAGTATGCTAAGAGTCGACTAATTCTTCAGCCGATACACTAGTTTTTCTTAATTGTTTTCATGTTTTGCAGTCTGAAATTAATACCGTCAGTGCTTGAAAGGCAATGCAGTTAATTTGCTTTCATTTTATAGACAGAAAACTGAAAATGTAGAGACAGGATTTGAAATAAATTTAAAAAGCTTTCTGGTTCTTCGTACATGCATCATTTAATTAATTAATTGCTTAAATATTCTCTTTATTTGGATAGCTTCTGCTATCATGGAGCCAACTGTAAACTGGCACAATGCAGCTGGAATAGTCTGTTTTAATATTTGTGTTAGCTGCTGAACTTATTAACTTCAGCCTGCTCTTGAATCCCATGACGTGTCAAACAATAAAGTGTTGAGCATAATGTTACATGGCAAATAATGTTAATCATGTTGTCTCTTACAATTTTACAATATTTCTGGAATTAGATTTGCATGTTCTTTTTGTTCATTTGCTAGTTGCGGGTATTCTGTCAAAGATATCAGGTTTAGGATCATAAACAGTTTTGCCCATTGTAAACATCATAACCAGATATAAGAAAACAACATAACTACCGATCAGTAACAGGTAATGTTAGAGCAGCGCGAACTTAAATCGTTTCCTTGTAATGATTAGGTCATCTAACTCTTTGTACCTCTCTGTTCTGATTCTTTGAAGTTACATAAGATCTATAAATATATGCTTAGGTATGAGCTGACAATTTCTACTAATACCAATCTTTATTATAAGACTTAATGACGTTTTTCAGTTAAGTTTTCAATGACTGGCGGGGTTTGAAAGGTTTTAGAACTTAGTAACTTCCCATTTGTTGGAGTAAGCCACATGAATGGTATGGAATAAATTGATGGTAAGATATCTCACGTAGGGTAAATTGTGAAATATAGTCGTAATAAAATTTATATATAAAGTGGTACATATCGATCAGATTCATTCCGATTTAGGAGTCATTTCTCGTGTTTTTGTGGTAAGTCTGCAGACGTCTTTTGTGTAGCCCTTAGATATTATTCGTGTGGGGAAGAATTTTTTTTGACTGTTCTGTGGAAATAGAAAGTACTCGTTATTTGAATTATAATATTATTCTAGAATTGTTGTGAATTATTCAAAAGAGTTCTAGAGAACTCCATGTTGACGTCACAATTCTTGGCAGATCGGTACATTTCAAGTTCCTAAATTTATAAAAATTAAAAAATTAAATTAAATTTATATTTCATTCATTTGGGCTTTGTAAGAATTTTGTTATGATTATTTCGGATTCATAATAACGAACGTTCCTCTCACATTTTAATTTATAACTTTGATAATTAAGTTATTTGTTGTTTTGGGAATGTAATGTGATAATCAAGCAGTAGAATGAAAAGATTCTTTGGATTCAGAATTAAGTAAATACAGATAATGTGCTCAGTACAAAAATGTTATATTAGAATATACAAAAAGAGATGGAATTTATGAATTATTTTTGCTTTCTTTTAGCTAAATACTTCATCTATATATGTAAAATGAAGGTGATATAACTAGACTGGATGACTGAAATATTTAGATTCCTGTAATATGGAAAATAGATTACTATAACGTCTGAAAGGAAAGACGCATTTATGTTGATTTGAGAACAGTGGGTACCGTTATTCTACAGTAACTAGAATGGTGTGTTTAACTAAATACATGTTTTATAGTGTCATGTTATAGTATCCAGTGTGTCACTCAGATGTTGTATGTTTATAACTGTCAAATAACAGAATGTGTAATGCATGAATGTGTGCTTGGATGTATGTATGTAATCTTCTTCTCCTGCACTATGCGTATTGTCCCTAGGCTATATTAGTTGTAAGGTGACCCTGGGATGGTTACCAGACCAATTGTCAGCCTATTAAGGGGACAATAAAAATATATTTTACAAAAATTTAAAAAAGTTATTTGTTCAGTTTTTAAGTTCTTCATACTTGACTTCTCTTTTCTGTTACTCCATAGAGTCGTAACAACAAAACGTGCAAAACAGAGAATGTGATTTATCTCATCACATGTAAGATCTGTGGCCTTCAGTACGTCAGAGAAACTGAAAAGCTACACAAAAGGATAAACCTTCATAGATCTGATTGGATGACAAAAAAGCTGTACAGAAGCCCGGTCGCAGAACACTTCTCCTCCCCTGGCCACACTTTCAGTGATATAATACTTATCGCTATTGCTAACAACCACAGCTGGAGTTCCGAAACCAGGAAGGAAAAGGAATCATACTGGATACGCCGCCTTACAACATTGAAACCAAGCGGTCTAAACCAAGAAGACTAAAAAATGAAAACTATGCACTAGTAGAATTTAACATTTTCTAAATCTTCTTATTATCCTTCAATTTTTACTTTAAGAAAAACCGGTATAGAATCAAATATCCGGGCTATAATCTGCGTTACATAAATGTACAAAAAGTAAAAATAGATGTCGCTTTGGCTTGTAGACTTTTAGGGAATTATACACCGTTTTCAGTTTCCACAACTAGTCTATACAAGCTGGTTGTATTTATAGTTTTAACCTATGTGGAGACAGCCATGTAGAGGTTATAAACACAACGTTTTTGTGTTTATTTGTTTGTTGTATATATGTTTTGTATTTGCCTTTGAAAAAGACTCATTAAGAGTCGAAAGCGCTTAGGCTAGTTAGTTACTAGTTTCGTACTGTTCGTCGTCAATTTATTGCATATATTCTAATAATCATTTTCTTTTCTCAGGAAAGAGATATCATTTGATCAATAATCATTGTTATATTGGCTATTTTAGTGTTAACATTGGCAAGCATTCTGTTCAAGGCACTTCCTTCCATTGCTTGGTTTGAAAAAGGTGGATGTTGAATATTGATAAAGAGCGATTGCCTGTCTAAACTTAGGCGTTGTTTGCATTACTTTACATACTAAGTTCATAACCTAACTCGACACACTTGTTTGTAGGTGGCAGTGTTGGTCATTATGTCTGCGTCCAGGTCAGTATTTGTAGTTGTTGGTCACTGGGTGTGGATGATGGTCAGTGGAACAGTATTGGTTAGTAGGCCTAAGTGCTAATCAGACTACATTTGGCTAGCAGGCGTTTGTAGCTGTTTGTCAGTTAGTGTCGCTGCTGATCAGTAAGACTGTAAGTGCTGGTTAATAAGAATATATTGGTCAGTAGGCATGTGTGATAGTTAGTAGATATGTACACTCGTAACACTTATTTTAGATAGTATTCATGGATATTGGTCATTGCACGTGGTTATTGGTTAATAGGTGACTGGGAACTGGTCATTCAAATGGTGTATTTGTTAAAAAAATTAGGTCTTTGACAGGTAAGTGAGTAGGTGTTAGTCAAATATATTTTGTATTGGTTAGTAGATGACTGGATATTTGTCACTCAAACGACCTATTGTTTAGTAGGTGTGTGCTGATCAATCAAACAACGTAACGATGGCTTTAAGGCCTAATGCTAATTTTGACTTGCACCCAAATCGACCCATTGCTTAGATGACAAATGTTAAATTCTACTCTACCCATACTGATCCAATTCAACGTGGCGTCTTTATGTTAAATTCCTTTTTACTATATCATCCCATTTGATGAAGGACTAATGCTAAATTCTGGTTGTTGCCATAGAGTCACATTTAAACATGTAAGCATTTTGTTAAATTGTCAATGTAAACGTTTTCTACCATTGGGTGAAGTCTTGTTTTGGGTTTCGATGAGAGAAACAAAGTGGCAACAAACGATATTCATAAGTTGATAACTAGTTTCAGATATAAATTGTTCCCGTTCCCGAAGCCGCCAGTATCAATATAAATTTTGTTTCTTCTTTTTATGACACCTGTCTATTATGTTATGTATATTTGCAACTGAGAGACTTAACAATTTACGAACTACATGTCCGCATGTCGTCTTCGTTTCAAACAATTTTTTACAGAAACCTTATTAGCAGCATGAATGACACTTTCTACAAGCATCAAAAAATGATATCAATTGTCATCAAAATATCAATCGATAATAAACTTATTATTTCATCAACAGTATCATTTATAGTTTAACTTGTGAATCTGGAAGGTTTTGCTCAGACCTTGTCGTGATGTCTTTATCTCACGTATTGCGCTCTGCGCGAAAATTAATTCTCAGATAACCTTTAAACTATCTTGAACAGCTGAAAAATACCGAGTAATATATAAAAACAAATTTGAACTTTTTCATCTAGAACACATATTATATTCGGCCTGAATCCTAGTTCAGTTTCTGTTTCATCTTCTGTTACAACAGCGTTGTTTTAAAGAAAAACACGAATACATCCTAATTGCTACCATTGAGTTAATTTCATCCTCCGAAATTTTTCTCCATTTTTCAATCATATCTCGCCCTAATTAAAATGAGTTTGCAAGCTAGCTTTAGTTATATCAGCAGGTATGAGCTATCCAAAATCCTGATTTATATTTATCAGGTCACCTATCAATCAACTATTCTTTTTTCCAATATATATATATATATATATATATATATATATATATATATATATATATATATATATATAGATATAGATATAGATATAGATATATATATATATATATATATATATATATATATATATATATATATATATATATATATATATATATATAGATATAGATATATATATATATATATATATATATATATATATATATATATATATATATATATATATATATGGAGTCATGATATAGTGGATTGTTAATGTTATTCTAAGATTATACATCATGAAATGCTTCGAGTAATCAGACAGCAATTTTCGTAGTTTTGAAAGTTTACATTAAATCTATATAACGATTTTACTATGTTTTGTACTCTGATAAATACACAAAGATATTTTGCATCCAGTTACTTCCAATCGTACTGCATAATTAAGTTGACTGTGTTCAGATAAAACTTGGCTATGTATCTATTATAAGAAACTTCACTGTCAAATCTTTACACGTATTTCTTAATAATATTTTCTGTCAAAAATTGTATTGGAATATTATACATTTTTATGTATGTACATAATCCCCCGTTTAACCAGAATGTCAAATGAGTGGCAGGGCATGGAAAATGACTCGGATCTTAAATCTGGAATCTATTAGTTTATTGTCATAAATTACTTTCGAACATTAACAGAATCATTGCTTATATGATACATGATCGCTTTTTTATCTCCTAATTCTTGTGTATCTTAGTCTTTCTACGTTTGTAAAAGGTGTATTTTTGATTCCCACGGTACATAAACTTAGATCCTGATATCAAAATACCTTGTAAATATAATTATTTAAATCGGATACATCTAATTCATTACTGAAAGCTGAAATATTTGTTTCTTCTTGATATACCGTGCACGATGAAATATTCCAAACTGATGGCAACTTTCAAAGACCAGTGTTTTTATTTATAAATTGCTTTAGCCCAATCTGGTTTCACACATACAGGAGAGAAAATAATCTTTTCAACTGACTGGAATACCATGCTTAGTACGCATGTTTACTGATACTCAATGGCTTTTAACGTTATTTTAATTATTGAACAAGTACTTTTTAATATTTTGTATACATTTTAGATTTTATTTCATTTTGGTTAGGAACGTGATGGGATTGAATACAATGCTTACAAAAGGTCTTCCTGTGCGCATGGCAAAATTAATAGGTTACTGACCATACCATATCACACACCATCCCACACACATGACATAATAAATGAATAGTCATTTTCAAAAGGGAAGAATATATTAAATAGCTTTGTCTATAATGAATAGGGTGCTCTCAACATTTAAATATATGGATTGTACACGTTGTGTGTTCTATGGGCAAGTCTATAACTCCTCAAGCTGATACGTACACGGAAGTACAAAAGCCATAATTGAAAAATCAATGCATTAATGGCATGGTAACACACACTTGCTATATCATTTCAACGACGAACGGGACCGGCATAGATGAAGTCAATTGTTTCTCTTTTTAGAATGATATGCAAAGTTGATTGCAAAATAAATGAAGGCAATCATACACTGTGTTGACGTAGAATATGTTTGAAATCGTCGTAACTATCTAGAGAGAGAGAGAGAGAGAGAGAGAGAGAGAGAGAGAGAGAGAGAGAGAGAGAGAGAGAGAGAGAGAGAGAGAGAGAGAGAGAGAGAGAGAGAGAGAGAGAGAGATTTGAATAACATAAAATTCTTTTACGGTGAGGGGACTTGTTTTAAGTTAGATACGGTATGTTTGTGAATGCATTTCAATATCTAAATCAGTACCATTAGATATGCTATTATAAAGTAATAGAAACAGAAATGGAATGTATACCTGAACTCTTAATACTGCACATATAGGTTTTCTCTTCAAGAGCATCTTGCTCGTCGTGCTTGAAAAACCTGGGTAAAGACGATCGTTTCTTCTTTTCTTCTACTCATCTAGAAGATCGACATTAGTTTGCTGGTGGAGAAATCTTATTGGAGTGTTACTTTTCAGGTGCTAATAACATTCAATAATCAATAGCAATATGTGCTGAACATATTATCTGTGTGATCCTAGAATTGTTCAGCATACAAGTACAATCATTTCTGTCAGCATGTTGTAGCGTGATCTTGTTGACCTTAGCGCCCGGATGAATCTCAATCTCGGTTGAAAACAAAGGTGCCTTGCACTGAAATACATCACAGCAACCCGTACAAACTGATATGTTGATAGGATTAGCACCCCCACTTTACTGGTCATGAGCCTGGCTTCTAACAGATGAACCACAAAGACTCCTACTTTTGTGCAAACCAATCATATTTATTGACTTATCAAAAGACTACTACGTTATTTATTTTAATATTAGTACTTCTTAGTTTTTTCTTTTATGTAATATGTCATGACGTCAAAAAATAAAACGCCATGTCGTTATGCAGGGCAAAAGGGGTAATGAATGAAGTACTTCCGAATGTAATTGAGAGTTATCTCACTTTATTATTTAGTGCGACACATTTAATTTGAAATTAGCACTAATGTAAGATCATGCTATTACGTGTCTAGGCTCGTACAAAAAGTAACAAGAAAAGAGTGAAGACAACAAGCATTGTAAAATTTAACAAAAAATTTATTAACCTAGAAAAATAAGATAATAGTAAGAAAATGGACTTAAGGTTTACGAATAAAATCCAAAATAAATTCATGAATTAAACAAAGAAGTCATATTATTTAAAAGTCCTAAATAAATTTGAGTTTGAGTCCCCATGAAATTCAAATGGAGGTGATGAGGTCTTTGATAGTCTGTGTAGTTCTGATGTGTCAACAGTTCTTCGTGGAATCACATAAAGCAATATTCCTGGTTAGAGATCCAAATAACTTTTGATAAATGACTTTGTCCAAGAATTTTGTATGAACATTAGTATATTTATCCAGGGAAACAATTCATTAATTCCATAACATAAAAATTCAACTCAAACTGGTCACAACAAAAACACCTTTAAATGTCAGAGACTTAAGGCACAATTAGCTGATTCTCCTGAAGAAGAGTGTTATCAAGTACATTAAGACGCAAAACAGATTCCCGTATGAGGGTCACGTGGTCATCTTTCTAGAATAACGTAGAAACATGTTACATGAAAATTATCACATACTCTAGGTATGGATTTGATTCCAATGAATGAATTTTACTCTTAGAATGAATTTTTAAAAATTGTACTAAAAATGTTGTTTACCCAATACTGACACTGGTTTTGAATCAATGTCAACAATTAGATACAGTGTTTCATTATTAGTTGTTTATCAGAATTAACAGTCAGGTCAAATAGAACTGATTTAAATTTCTAAATTTAAATATCAAATCCAATCGACAGTTATCATTTTTAAAAATGTGTAATGGAATTTTTAAAAAAATAAAACTAACAAACAAATAATTAAATTACATAAATATCTATGGCATTGCTATCTTATATGCATTTATTAATGGCTTTGTGTTGTGTGTGATTCGGGAGAGCAAGAGAGGAAGGTTATTTAGTGCCTAGCAACTAGAGCAGTTAGTCAAGGACACACGAAAGTAACTTACTTGGACCGGATGGATGGTCGGATAAAAACCCACACCATTTGGCTCGCACTTCCAGAATGCTTGCAACTAAACAACAGGCTATTGTCTCCCTTAGTCGTCATGTAATACATGAAGAATGACGTATTAGACCTGTCCTTTATCATTGGGCTCACAGGGGGTTGTATTAATGCAAGATGTTCTTATTAATGCAGTGGGGGGGGCTGTTAATAAATGGGTTTATTAAATATATTATCAAACAGAGAATATCTTTAAAAATGCCTTTATTTTAAAAATCATATAATTAACAGAGAAACATACATTTTTAGTCAAGAACTTCAATATTTAGTTTGCCAAAAGTAAAACTGATTTGTTTTACTAAAATCACCAACATCGTCATCATTGTTATTTGCTCTTTGAGGAAAAGTATGTCAATGAAATTTCAGTATCATCCAGGTAATGACAGTAATTTTCTTCTCATCTTACTGATACCAAACATGCCATGGATTCCTACTTTATTTTTTTTAAATGAAATGAAATTATTAATGAGAGAGAGAGAGAGAGAGAGAGAGAGAGAGAGAGAGAGAGAGACTCTTGAATTCACTTAAGCAGATATCAACAGTTAGAAAAGAGGAAGACTATTCCGAAATGACTCAATAACACTGCTACTTTCATATCTATTCACGTTTTTACCTGTACACTTCATTAGGCAGGGACGGTTTGAAGTATATCAGCGCTGAATAAAAGCTTTCACCATTTTGCGTCCCTGTTTTGTCTCATTGGAGCAATTTTAGTAATATTGATGTAGCATTCGTTGTTTAGGCACTGTCCAGTTTTTAAGGGTTGATCCTTGCATCTAGTGACGTCAGCGTTTGATATTTATCACTGCCTTGGATTGATGCCATTACTAATAGATGCAAAATCACAATCAAAAGTCTGAAATTATTAATTTATTATTAAAATGGTTTTCTAAAATTTCAGGGAGTGAAATATTATACAGTTAAGCTAATATGATCCTGTAATCGATATATATTTATTAAAATTTCAAAAATCAAACATGTTTATTTAGTAATTTAAAATAAGTTTAAAAAGCAAATGTTTTGAATTGATTAAAGGTAATTTCGAAGTTGATAGTGTTTTCAATTTGTGGTATACTGACAGAGGCCGACCTTCAGTCAAATATTATAGTAATTACCAATCTTTGCAACCAGTGGAATACCGACAAAACCAGCATTCTTTCAGTCAAATAGGACAAAACTTCCAGACTTTCTAACTAGCATTTTGCTAACAGATGCAGACAGTCACGCATGATATTAGTTGCCATAGATGGGAAAAAATCGAAGACTCACAAGGCTTACTCGAATATGCTAATTAATTTCGATGTCGCTTTCATACATTTGAAAAACATATGGTAAATGGTTGTTACGGTAGAGTTTTTTTAGTTACACCCTAGAGTGTTATGGGGTTTAATTAATTATTTTTATACCCGTGTATGGTTTTGGTTATAAGAAAATGGGGTGGGTGTTTTCAATATTTATTTAGGTATGGCACCCACCCAGGCTCGGATATGGTTCAGAAGTTAAGTAGGTAAATATGGTTCTGAGACCCCAGTCAGCAAAGCTGACAGTTTAATCCAAAAGTACTAAAGGGTGAAATTAAGCAGTAAAATACAAAAGTACAAAGGGATGGAATTAAATAAAACAATTTAATTAATAATAACATTTCAACATGCGAGCTTCCCAATCGCTCGACCCTTTTGTGCCTATTTCATCATCTGAATCAGTGTGAGAATTTCGCCCTGTCCTTGGTTCTACTCATCTGTCTCTCTAAATTTCTTCTGCACTCCTCCTTTACTCCTTCAACTTTCCTCTCCACTTCTATTCCTCCTTTGCTCCTTCGAATTTCCTCTCCACCTCCACTTCCCTTTCCGTCGACTTCCTCGTCGAACCGTCGACTCCAATCCGTCGACCCTGACTGTACCGACAGTCTTACTTTAATCTTCTCTCTGACTCTCGGGGCTCTCCTTCTAACTGAAGTTGTCCCACCCGGAAAGCTTCCTTCTTGAAGCTCCCTTTGTTCACAAGCTCTTTTCCTGCGATTCAAGCAAAATTTACGAGTGCGTATCTCGGAGTAGCCTTAATCGTGCAATCACCTAGTAATCTGCCTCAGTCTACTAAATAATTCTGGGATGAGTCAGTTTGATATCCTCGAAACTTAGAGGTATGCCCACCCACTAGCTTAATTCTGATTGGATGCGGTGGACTAACCATTCCCAAGTTGTAAATCAGCGGAACTGTCAATATAAGTTGCCTACCATTTTATTACAAATGGCTCTTTTGATGTCCTTTAAAAGGATTAGCACCCAGGTGTAATTTACGATGCCCTGTTCTGCACAAAGAACCTTTTGGCGACTACGACTCGCTTGGCTTCTTGCTCGGGGCGTTTGTCCACAGATCAAACACCGGATTAGTGTCAGTTGGATAAACATCCGTCCACCTAGATAGACCGTGACACTACCCCACGCTTGAGAATAAACTCTTGGGATTTTATTCCATCATACTTGCACCGATTGCAAATGGGCATTGCTATACGCATAACAACAAAAGGAAAAATAATACTAATAAATCTACAAGCTGACTACAGACACGAACACATACACAACACACGATTATCTACTGTATAATCTACGCCATATCAGCGCTTCGGCTCATGAAATCAGTGCCTAAGTTTTCCGTTCCTTTCATATATCTGATTTGCATCTGATACTGCTGTAAGAACAGCGACCAACGCATCAAGCGTCCATTTGACTATTTCACCTGCGCGATGTAGGCGAGGGGTTCGTGGTCGGTCTCCAGTACGAACTTCCGCCCGTATAAGTAACGCTCGAACCGTGATATTTCGAACACGATTTCAAGGCATTCCCTCTCCGATACGGAGTAGTTCCTCTCGGCCTTAGACAGTTTCCGGCTGCCTTACGCGACGGGAGAAAATGCCCCATCGTGCTCTTACAGCAGTACTGCTCCTATGCCGGTGTCACACGCGTCAGTGCGCAAGACGAAGTCTTTGGACAAGTCGGGTAGGCGGACAACAGCGTCGGATGTCAGCCTATCCTTCAGTGTCAGGAAAGCTTGCTCGCACGCATCCGTCCAAATAACGTTACTCGGAGCCCATTTCCTGGTCAAGTCAGACAACGGCCCCGCAATTGCGC
Source organism: Potamilus streckersoni (assembly GCA_016746295.1). Classification (NCBI taxonomy): domain Eukaryota; kingdom Metazoa; phylum Mollusca; class Bivalvia; order Unionida; family Unionidae; genus Potamilus; species Potamilus streckersoni. The sequence continues at coordinate 1,114,379 of JAEAOA010001088.1, forward strand.
TGAAATTGGGCTCATACCTCCGGTAATACCCGGCCAATCCCAGGAATGACCTCACCTCAGTCTTCGTGGTGGGACGTAAAGCGTTTCTCAGCTGCTCCACTTTCGACATCTCTGGGTACAGCGTGCCTTGACTTAGGGTGTGTCCCAGATAGTCCAAAGTCCGAAACCCAAGGTGACATTTGGATGGGCGCTCCGTCAATCTCTCTTGACGTAGCCGTTCCAGCACGTCTGCTAGTAGAGTGAGGTGCTCAGCCCAAGTCTCCGTAGCTAGCAAGAGAACATCCATGAAGTTGTGAACACCCCTATCGCCCAAGAGTTCCAACAACTTACTCATCATTCGAGTGAAGACGCTGGGTGCATTTTGGACTCCGAACGGCATGACCAACCATTGGTAGATCCCGTCGGGAGTAGCAAAGGCGAGTTTTGCTCTATCCTCTTCACTTACCGGAATTTGCCAATAGCCCTTGGACAAATCCAACTTCGAAAAATACTTCGCTTTTGAGACAGAAGCGAGGATATGTTCGGGGTTAGGTAGCATTTCAACTTGAAATTCTGTAAACTGGTTCAGCTTCCTGTAATCGACACAGAAGCGATGAGTGCAATCCTTTTTCTGTACCAAGACAACAGCAGAGCTGTAAGGAGAATCAGCGGGTTCGATTACTCCCAGAGCAATCATCTGCTTGATCCCTTCTCTCACCCACTTGTCGTTTCGCGTGGGGCAAAGGGTAGGGTTTCCGCTGAACGGGCCGGTCAACTATAAGTTTCAACCCAAACTCGACAAGTGACGTTCTCCCGGGTAATTCCGTAAGCACATGGGAATACCCTGCCAGCAACGTCTCTACCTCTTCACGCTGCTCCGCAGTCAACAGGGGGTCACTCTTCACGCCCGAGGGTGTCTTAGCCCTAGTTAATGGACAGCTTGGGACAGAGTTAGCACCTTCCGTATCGCCTTCGGCATCGTCGGTGACGATTGTGGCAACAACAAAATCGCTGGAGGTCTCTCTTTCTCTGTACTTCTTCAGGAGATTAGCATGGTACAGCTTTTCCTTATTCGTCAGCCATATCCGGTAGTTTTGACCACCAACCTTCTCAGTTACGACGTACGGTCCCCTCCAAGAAACTTGCAACTTGTTGTGTTCTTGGGGCAACAGTAACAACACCTTCTCCCCTACGACATACTGGCGTGGTTTCGCGCGCTTGTTATAGTACCTCCCCTAACGCGACTTCGCTCGTGTGAGGTTCTCCATTGTGATCGTGCTTTCCAGTTTGTTTCGCAAGTCTGCGACGTACTGGTAGGTAGTATGTACCTCTTCAACAGCATGTTCGTCCGTCCACAGCTGCCTCGGTACGGCGATGGGACTACGTACGGTCCTACCATACAGGAGTTCAAAGGGAGAAAACCCTAAACTCATTTGTGGTACTTCCTGGTATGCGAAAAGCATGGCCGGAATATACCGATCCCAGTCTTTGAGGCGGCCTTCACACAACTTCTTGAGCGTGTGTTTTAAAGTCCCGTTAAACCGCTCGACCAGTCCGTTACAATGAGGGTGATACGGGGTAGTCGTGAGGTGCTTAATCGACATCAGTAGGTTCACCTCCCCCATCACGTGACTCACGAACTGTGTTCCTTGATCGGTCAGGATCTCGTCGTGCACCCGGACCCTCGACCAAATTCCAAGCAGCACCTCTGCGACCGTTTCTGAATCGATATTACGCAAAGCGACAGCCTCCGGATAGCGGTTAGCGTAATCTACGACAGTTAAAATATACCGATTTCCTTGCGATGACGCGGGTTTTATCGGTCCGATCAGATCCATCGCGACGCGTCGAAATGGTTCGTCGAATGTGTACTCCCCAAGGAGACGGGTCGATGATCCGTTTTCGGTGCCATTCTCTGACACTTGTCACAGGACAGACAGAACCGCTTAACGTCTCCCTGGACCCCTGGCCAGTAGATTTCTTTGACAAGAAGGTCACGCGTCTTGGCAATTCCCATATGTCCTCCCATGAGACACTCATGGGCGAGTTTCAACACTTCAACTCGCTTCTCCTTGGGCATGACCACTTACTTGAAGAGTTTGTTCCACTTCCTGGCGTGGCGATACAAGACTCCCTTCTTGTATACGAACTTCACCGCGTCATTCGGAGTTTCTTTCTTCGTTTCCTCTGAAGCGTGTTTATGCAACTGCGTTAGAACTGAGTCTTCCTGCTAAAGCTTTCTCAACTCGGCCAGAAGTACGTTATTGACCGGTGTTGACGTAACTTGCAACGACTTCAGTTTCGTCTGACGGCTCTGGGCCCTGGTTTCTACCGCACTCACCGGCTTCGGTGTACAGGTCTCGGGGTTCGGTTGCGGCAACACGTAACAACATCCCAGTATGACGTCATGTGATAGCCCATCCAGGCACGCAGCCCCAATTTCCCCCTTCACGTATGGTGAATCAAGGTTAATGACAGCTACTGGCAACGAGTCACGCGCGCTGTTCGCGTATTGAACCTCGATTATCTCCCCTGTGTAGTCCTCAGGCTTCACGTATTTCTTGTCGACAAGGGCGGGAACGCTACATCCCGTGTCGTACAAGAGAGTGGCACCTTCTCCGTTGACAGTTGCAGACGCGAGGTTCGCTGGGGCACAGCTGGCCTCCGTCTCGCACTTCTTTCGAGCAACGGCATTCACCTGGGTCTGCCTGCCCTTGGGACAGTCCCTTGCAAAATTCCCCGGGCGCTTGCAGTTGTAACACAACGGCGGCCCTCGCCGTCATACAAGACCCGTAGTTGAGGCCTGTTCAGGTCTATGGGTGGCATCCTTACCTGTAGATCCACCTCCGACCTTCCCGTCGCCCTAAAGGTTACGGACAGTCGGTTCTCCCTCAAACACCTGACAAGACTCAGTGGGTCGGGGTCGGTCAGTACCCCCGGAACTCCCACTCTTCAAGTACGCCTGCTTGTATCTCCGCCATACTAGCGATCTCTTCGAGAGTCCTATGCTCTCTTTCCGCTAGGAAGACTGTCAACTCACGACGGTAAGTACTCAGGACATGCTCCTTGAGTATGACCTCGCGTAACCCGTCGTACGATCGTTCGACTTTCGCCATCTTCATCTACTTCTCAAATAACACTTGAACACGAGTGTGGAATTGAGAGTGAGTTTCCGTTACCGTCTTCGTCGACTCCCGAAAAAGTTTACGGTACGTTGCGACGGTTGACCGATAATGGCAAAGAATGGCCTTCTTCAGTGCGTTATAGTCGTCGGCCTAGTCTGCGCATAAGTTATGGCAAACTTCGCGAGCGGTATCCTGCAAAAAGGCTGAGAAATTAATCGCCCAATGTTGCTCGGGAATTTTATGAACGCACGCGAGTTTCTCAAATTGCACAAGGAAGTCGTCAATGGACTCTTTCTTGTCGTTGAAACGTGGCATACTTATCTGTACCATTCTTTGGTCGACAATCGGTCGCACGCTCACCCCAGAATTCGTACTGGAGTCGTCCCTATCGGCTGATCTCATTTCTACCCTTAACTTTTCCATTTCGAGAGCGTGGGCAAGCTCTCTTTCTCTTGCGGCGTGGGTGAGCTCTCTTTCTCTCGCGTCGTGGGCTAGCCTGGCCAGTTCCAACTTTTTCTGGGCCTCTCTGTCCGCCGCTATCTTGGCCAACTCCGTCTGCGACTCTCTTTCAACTGCTATCCTGGCCAGCTCCAGCTCTCTTTCAGCTGCTTTTTCGGCATTCCATTCTTTGAGTCTCAACTCGATGAATGTTGCCATACAGACGATCTCCCTCGTAACCTAGCTCCCTTTGTTCACAATCTCTTTTCCTGCGATTCACGCCAAATTTACGAGTGCGTATCTCGGAGTAGCCTTAATCGTGCAATCACCTAGTAATCTGCCTCGGTCTACTAAATAATTCTGGGATGAGTCAGCTTGATATCCTCGAAACTTAGAGGTATGCCCATCCACTAGCTTAATTCTGATTGGATGCGGTGGACTAACCATTCCCAAGTTGTAAATCAGCGGAACTGTCAATATAAGTTGGCTACCATTTTATTACAAATGGCTCTTTTGATGTCCTTTTAAAGGATTAGCACCCAGATGTAATTTGCGATGCCCTGTTCTGCACAAAGAACCTTTTGGCGACTACGACTCGCTTGGCTTCTTGCTCGGGGCGTTTGTCCACAGATCAAACACCGGATTAGTGTCAGTTGGATAAACATCTGTCCATCTAGGTAGACCGTGACAATGGTTCAAATTTCTTGGCAAATAAAACTCTCAGGAAGAGGATAATATCGTTTATTATTACCCATTAAAAACAGGAAAATTTCTGCACTCATTGATTTACATTTTGAAGAAGTGCAATGGTGGTGCCATAGTGCAAATAACAATTGCATTTTTCCCAACGTGAAGTCTTACATAATATATATTGTAACCAACACGAAACCCGACTGCAATGCATTTACAAGTGTTACGTATATGTGATTAAATTTAGTTTGTGTAAGGTTTAAAATTTATTTTTATTTCATTTTTGTTTCATTGTTTTTAATTGCAATGAATATTTTTTTCCTTGAATTCTGGATCCTATTTTTAGTAGTGAGATATAATTTTAGCACAAACATTGTTTATTTAAGACGAAATAGTAATACGCGAGGGTTGGCATTTAGTTCGCCTTACCTTGGCAACAAATCAACAGGATGTTAAAATGATTGGTCAGCATCATGGACATACTTTCTCCGCGTGATCAATGTTTGTTAACAACCTATTTTTATGACTGGTTGATGACGTGACATAAAGAGCGTAATAAAAGACAACATGACCAATTTCGCGAGATTTGAAGTGATGTTTTTTTAGTGTAAATACGTATTCATAATATTGGTTTGGCCAGAGTCATTCAAACCTTTGAAGAAACAAGGTGTGTTTATGTATTTTATTTTAAATTGGATGCCATAATATATTATTCTTCGTCTGATTTTTTGGATTCAATAATTCATTTTCCTGGACACTCAACAAGTTGACTTTCTTATAAAAAATTCAGAAAGATATTCAATGAAATTAATTCTGGATTATTCGGAAACAAAGGCTGTGATTCAAGTGATGAATTATTGTTTTTCATACAATTGACTATATTCGCCCTCCATATTGGCACGTCGTCGGGACTCGAACCTGGATTCTAATAAGACTACTTTGTGGTAAGACTTGTGTTTTTATCGTAGAATCATATTTGGATTATATTTACAAACTGTAAGTCCTATTTACCAATTTTTGCATTCTTGCCTAGGGAAATCAATTGTTTTGTTAAAATTTACAAAGCTTGTTAGCTTTTACTCTTTTCTTTGTTACTGAGTACGAGCCCTTGTCACGTAACACAAGACTTCTAGGATATGTACGTACATTTATCCCGACTATAATCCATTTACAATGCTTTTCATGACCGTATTGACAATCGTGTTTGATTTAATTTATCATTAAGAAGCCCACTCACGTAATAAACACATTTATTAAGGAATAATATGTTTCCAATTTAATGGTCCAGACCGCAGGCGGGATAATTATCTAAGGATTATAAGATTAATATTAAAGAATATTGACTATAGCTGGATTTGCGCTAAATAATAATGAACATAGTTATATTTTACTAATGACTGCAGACACAATCAAAAGAAAATCATTAATTACATAAATTTATTGTAAATAGACTTTAGAATAAGATTATATTTGAATACAAATACAAACACCAGCCAAATAACAGTATCCAGATATTATTATTATATATTAAGAAATATTATTTTCGCATGCATTTTATTTATTTCGATTTTTCCTCGAACACAGATTACGTGCTCTTACTTCGTATTAAAATGCTACGTGAATGCATGGGCAACGAAGAAAAGCTGCATGTTTATTATTTCAATAAGTTTCTATAAAAGGGATTGAAGGTGATCAACCTTGAATACGGTGCCATAAAAACTGGCATCGCTTAAATCACAAGGTCTGACGTTTCATACAATTAATACAGATGTTTTAATAACCTATTGCAATTTACACACCTCCTTGAGGAATCGAAACTTTACCTCTTAAAAGACGAAAGAAAAAGAACACTAAAAAAATCACACAACAACATTCGATTCGATTATTCCCATTACAATACAATTTATTCGCCACGCCCCTAATTCACCAGGCAAGCTGTAGGTCCAGTAGATGAATATAGGCGGATAATGAAGCCACTGAAAACGAGATTATGTTGCAGTCTTGTTTCGTTCAATAACCACGCAACACGAATCACGGCGTCAGTCAGTCAGTGTATGTGGGATTTATCATAGACAAGTTAAGGTAGCATGCGTAAGTTGGCTGAATCTTTGTATATTTTCTCCCTTTCTTTCTCTATAACTGCTTCATATGCTTGCACATTTAATTTACTTAATTTTTTATACATACATTAATTTTACAATTTTCTAAATAAAAATATTAATTATTATATGAAAGCTTTGAGTGATGCTTACTCCGGTTCAAACCAGTATATAATTCTAGCCCAATAAAAATAATATTATCATAAGAAATTTTCTTAGCTTGAGTCGAGATATACAATTAATTTAACCGACGTGATTATTAGTGAACTAAGATCCGTTTAAATAAAGGAGATTGTGTTGAAGAAAAAAAAGAATGTTTGAAAGTTGGAGGATGAAATTATCGAGAAATTAAAAACACTTAAAGTTTGAAATGACATATCTGCGCTGAGTTGCATGACTTTATCTGTCTTAGAATTGGCTAAGAATTCTTGAAATCTAGTGATAGCTTTCCTTTCAGACAGAATCTTAATTAGATAAGTCGCTCAAATATGGTATTTCCAGTCTAACATATACATGATATAAATGTACAGCTACGTCAAATTGAATGTATCTGTACTGGTATTTTATTTGTCTGTACAATCATTTGTACGCATCTGTACAGTCAGTTGCGCGCGCGTGTGTGTACAGTTATTTGCATATGTATATTATTCGTATGTTTAGACGGCCATGGGTATCTGTCTTTACAGCTATTTGTATTTGTCTCTACAGCCATTTGTATGTTTCTGTACAGTCATTTGTATCATTTGTACCAGTCAGTACATTCAGTTGTATGTATCTGTACATTCATTTGGGTCTGTGCAGTCCTTGGTGTTGAAGAAATTCAACAAAGGAGATATTCTTACAAATGTCAATAAAAATGCAATGTTAAAAACGGTCAGTTTGCAATCGTTCTATGTCGCTTTTCGAAACATTTTTAACTTTTTAACCGATTATCGAAGGCAATATTTACCATGCCTTTGTGAAGAAACATGTGCCGTCGAATAATTTTTTGGGTGAACACTTCTACGTCCTTAACCTATATTAAACTATCTGCCTTTTGAAGTACCTGCTCTCCTGCAACCATCTGAAAATCCTTAAAGGCTGTTATGAGTTTCTCTACTACCTACAGCGTAGTGTTTGCTTTTCTGCAACAAATCAAAATAAATTGTGACGAAAAAACTATTATTTTTGTTCAGGGGTTGCTCTTTTCTGTTTGCATTTTATTATTTTACGGTGAGTCGTACTCAAAAGGTCTCTGGAGTTAGTTCGTTTGTTTTCCTTCCGGGTTATTTTAAATGACATGTACTTCCTTCCTCAGAGACGAGGTCTGGCGGCTGATTTCTATATCACGGTCGCTAAATTTCAGTGATCTAGGCTAAGGCTCAGTCTAATGTCCTAAGTATGTTACATGTGCGTGCTATATTGTTTTAATCATGCTACATCGTGCTAGTGTTAGGAATGGCCAATTTACATATTTGAATTTGTGTTACATTTGTATTTACTTTCCTTATTTACATACAGAAAAGAAAACAATATGCTGTAAGGTAAAATAGTTGAATAATTTATAGGTTGTGATGGTTCTCCAGTTTCGGTCTAGTAATTATTTTCGAAATGGTGACGAGACTGGAGTGCTAGTGTATAATATAGTATTGTGTGTGTGTGTGTGTGTGTGTGTGTATATATATATATATATATATATATATATATATATATATATATATATATATATATATATATATATATATATATACACACACAGAGGTTTTCTGCATTACTTTGCTGTATACATATGCATTTTATCAGTGCTGATAAAATACATGCAGCGGCTTTATTACCTAATTGATGTAATATGTAATACCTACTTGATGTAATATGTAATACCTACTTAATGTAATACCTATATCTACCATAGTGTGCGATAGTTTGATTATAGACAAAAATGAAAGACTAAAATGTGCATAACATGTATACTACCATACTACAATATACCCAGTGTGAAAATTACATTAGAATTTAGATACAGTCTCGTCTATGCATCTGTACTTTTGTCTCTCTGCCTATACTATCTAATGTAGTACCTGAGTTGTATACTCTGCTGAGTTTTTCCTCTGGACCTTCAAATAGATCTGAGTGAGACAAAAGCTATTCCTCAACGAGTTAATATCAATAGCAGCATTTGCACATGGCAAGAGCTATTTAATAGATTTAGGGTCATTTTGGGGGAGACCAATTGGATACAGGTATTTGAAGTCGGAAAATCTGTTTTGTCTGTATTTGCAACAACCAATTGTCAAAACTGTACGTACTTATTAAGGTATCAAAGTACAAGTGTCATGCAACGCCATATATACATTTAGAATTGGTCTAGGTTTTGCTGTATTGACGGAGTAATAAATTAGCTATTTATTATAAGTGCGTGTTTTAATGTAATTGTGTTTAGGAATTGGTTTCAGCACACATATATCATTTTTGTTTGAACAAGGTGCTTGCGAAGTACATGATATTTTAAATGTGTACAGCTTCTTGCTTACACTTATTTCATTCTTATTTCAACGAGTGACACGTGGAAGATTGGCATGGGATAACTATGTAAGCATAATTAAATAAATTTGTTGCTATTACATAGATTAACATTATCTCAGATTTCATGACACCTTAGTCATTGTATTTCACCTTTTGTAACTTTTTCAAGGCTGGTTGTTTATCATCGTTATTATTGCTTATTATTGCTTATAGCTTATTGTTCAGCTAACAAAACCAGACATGTGACATCCTTTCTCTCTCACTTCAGGTTACAAGAAGCTTAACTCTGATAAGTAAAAGGCCCAAATAGTTATTGTTTTCCTCTCGTGGAACTTCCAGCACATGCAGTCTAAATATGGAGAATATGTCGATTCCATCTGTAGTGTCTCACAATAATGCAGAGGATACCAATTTTAGTACAACAGATTATGTTACTGTTCAAGCAATTAATGTTTCCATGGCAACATTGTCACATATGATAACCATGAAGGACCAAATGTATCACATACTAATTCCCTCGATGGTGTTGACGTCATTATTCATGGTGGTAGGAATACCCGGCAATATGTTAGTGATCGCCATTTACTGTTCCACAATGCGAAGACGTCGATCGAAAAAGTTCATCATCCTTCTAGCTATTCCTGACATTATCAACTGTTGTTTTGCCATGCCAGTGGAAATCGCTATATTGACCAATTTCTGGGACTTCGATAATCCAATTTTATGTAAAGTTTCCAGATTTTCCACCTTTCTCATGAACAATATAACGTCCTTTGTGTTACTTGGCATCGCTATAGACCGCTATAGAACCATATGTCGGCCGCTAAAACCTAAATTCACCCTAACTGATTCAAAGATTGCCGCCGCAATCGCCATACTGATTGCAGTGAGTTCAGCATTTCCGGCTCTTTTGATATACGGAACATATCAGCCAACGCCAGGACAGAAGACTTGTCTTATAGATAACAGAATGGAAAGTAAAAGATACCCATTTATTTTCACTATGTTTATTTTTGCTGGAAATATAATTATATTTATAACATTGTCGATTTTGTACGTTCTTGTGGGAAGGAAAGTCTGCAGGGGAAAACACTTTGGATCGGAACCAAAAATAGTCCTTGGTGTTAAACGTGCATCATCTACTGTTTCTGCTCATAGTTCCACGGACATAGGTGACTCTCTTCGAGCCAGTACAGTGTGGAGAACAAAATTCTTGAGAGGAATTCAAAAACGCCCTTCTAGGGCTAATAGTGTAACGTCTTGTCAATTATCCAATGCGATTAAGTGCAAACAATGTGCCTGTAAACATGAAGATGTTAGGCCCAGTAGTGGAAGTGTCCGGGTCATTATGGGAAGGAAACCTGGAGCCCAAATGGGAAGGAAACATGGCGGGATAAAAGTAAGAGCGGGACGAACTACGTTAATGATATTTATCGTAACGTTGTGTTTTGTTCTAAGTTTTGTACCTTATTTAGTCATAGTTACAATGAGATATGTAATACCAGATCTGAAAATGACATTCACAGAGAAAAGTTTATATAACTTTTTCTTACGTTCATACTTCATGAACAGTGCTGTAAATCCAATTATATATGGACTTGTGAACCAGCAGTTTCGCAGGGAGATTAAAAGGTTATTTTGCAGATGTATTAAAAAACGGAGGCCTGAAAGAGATTTAATAATGCTGAACTAACAGTATTATTTAGAATATGTTTAGTTGCATTTGTTCCTGGCAATGCAAAATAAAAGATTTAAATTATCTAATAAGAAATTATTTTGTACGAGGGTGTTACAAAGAGAGCACGTGTTACCAGGAAGTCATTATTCTCGGTTTATATGAAGCATATGAAAAGAACAAAAGAACTAATTTGTATTTCTGAAATAGGAAAACTATTGATTGATGGCTCGTTATGTATGTATGACGAGGATAATTGTAACCAGATATATGTTGAAAAACAAAGTACTCGTGGTTTTTCAATGGCAGACGGCACGTGCAATGCCATGGGCACAATAATAGTGTCTGTGGTCGACCAATTTACTCCTGAAGCAAACATGTAACGTTTCCATTGGCCGATGGGGCCAGACGCTTGGTAATGAACTGTGAGAGGGAAACAAAATTTATAAAACATTGGCATAGGCCAATGTAAGTTTGCTGAGTGAACCTCTGATTCACCAAGCGCACTAAACATTGATATTTTATCTTGGGACATTGAAGATATTTCAATTTGTTAGCAGTCATATAGTTTTCTTCAGTATGGTTCTAACATCGACATTGTGGGGTTTCTGTGAAGCCCTGGGAGTAGTGAGGACGAATTTAATTTTTTTATGTATATAAACATTTCGATAGTATTAGGACAAAGCATTTGGTTAGAGGTAGAAACAGCGATGGTGTCTTTGTTTTTTGTTAAATATAAGCTCCTGACATTGGGTGGAGTTTGACGCATATTTATTGAATTCAATCATTGTGTGATTATACAATCTGAACGCAATGTTGTTCTTGTTATTAAATATATAATTCTATGTTGTGCATTTAAAAAAATTCAGGAAGGCACACCTGTATAGAACTGAGGTGAAGAAAAGGATCGAACTAAGTTGCTCGAATTATACTTATTCAGAGTAAGATACTTTTATATGCTTTTGGCAAAATATTTTAATGCAAGCATTAAGGATTTCATATATTTATCCCTGAGGATCACTTAAAATTTTGATTTTGATTTGTTTTGTTTGAAAGTGATCCTTTCTTACTAGCAAGAAAAAAGCTAAGAGATTGAAAGTTAAAGCAAGTTTGTTAAATCATTAATACAAATGTGTTGTACATTCGAAGCGCACGTTTTAGATGGCAGTTTGCGTGATGATTCGGGATAATCTTACATGTTTTGTTAACGAAGAAGCGATCTTTGTAGTCTACGTTGTTGTTTCTTCAGGACTTGACCAGTTTATAACACACTTCCATATTCAACAAAGAGATGAAAGTTTGTATTTTTCATTATGATGAAAAAAGCTTTCCTCATAATATTTAAGAGGACAATAACACTATAAAAAAAACCAAAATATCGATGAGCCCATGAATGTGTTGTTCAATTTGTTTTATACATCCGAGGATTCTTTAAAGTTTGACACAGACTCAACCTGTTTGATGGAGTACTGAATATGAAAATAGTAAAGGGGACACAAATATGTTGTTAAACAGTGTAAAAGTAAACAACTCTCCAGTGAATCTTTAATTGTATAAACATGCAAAAAAAGAAATTATGATGCTTGTAACGTAAAGAACGAAATATATGACAAGAAACGAGGGAGTTTTTGTTTTTGTGAGAGATATTGCACATAAAATTTGGAACACGTTCAGATCATATGGTAACAGGATTTATTTTAGCAAATCAAACATCTGTCTCAGAGTGGTCTAATTATTTTAAGAACCTACTGTGCTCAGAAAACTCTTTGATGATAGCAATGATGAGGAACCTCTTTTGAACAGACCTAATGATTATTTTGTAATATTCTATGTGAACCTATGACTGTAGAGGAAATTGCACACATTATGCTCAGACTCAAATCAGACTCAAATCTGGAATGCATTGCTGTCCAGACGGGATGGGAATAGACCTGTTTAATTATATTATGCCACATATCACACAATTGTTAGTATCTCCAAATAACAAAGATTTTAATACTGATATTTTTCCTACTTCATGGAGACAAAGTATTATATGGTCACTATATAAAAAGACTCATTGAACAATAGTATATCATTGATTAATGGTATGTGTAAGATTTTTCCCTCAATTTTAAAAAACCATTTATGCAAATGTACTGAAAACAATTGCATTATTGATGGACCATAAGCTGGATTTCAGCCAGGATAATGCGCTTCTGATAACATATTCAATCTACAGTTTTGTCATACAGAATCATGTCTTAAAATGGGGACAAGTGTGAATGGTTTTATGTGGACTTTTCTAAAGTGTTCCGACAAGTTTGAATGCGTTAAATTGTGGAAATGTCTTGTCTTAACAGGTATTAGTTGGAAATTTTAATGCATTTTAAATTTACCTCACTCTTACTTACGATCACGAGTAAAGAGACGTGAAGGCTTACCAAAAATATTTGATTTATTATCAGAATTAGACAAGGCTATGTTTTGATTCCACTATTATTTTATTAACGATCTGAATTGATTACTGGGGTAAAACTGTGGTAGATGTATTTTCATTTTAGAAAATGTCCCTGATTTGTTAGTACTCTTATTCGCTAATGTTAGAATTTTTTTAAAAAATCGTGTTTATCAAAAGTTTTCAATTAAGGAATTATGACAAATGGTTTTTAAATTGAGCACAATTATGGAATAATTTTATTTGACGAATATATGTGTCTTATGTTTACACCTAAATTATCTTTTACAAGGGCTAATGAAATACGTGTCGCACAAAGTAGAAAATCTATTAAGGCTATCTTATACTACCAAATGACATTTTGCTGGGACATTAATTAATTTTAATTTAATGTAGACGTCTATAAATTATTTGATAATGTGGTATGGTTATGAAATCTGTGAACACACGTATTCAGAATGTATTGAAAGTATTCAAATATGATCTGTCAACTATATATATATATATATATATATATATATATATATATATATATATATATATATATATATATATGCAATAAACTGACGACAAACAGTGCGAAACTAGTTAGTAATTAACTAGCCTGAGCGCTTTCGACTTTTAATGGGTCTTTTTCAAAGGCTAATAAATATAAATACAAAACATATACAAAACAAACAAATAAACACAAAAACGTTATGTTTGTAAAACTCTATATGGTAGTCTCCACATGAGTTAAAGCTATAAATACATTGTCTCAACCAGCCTGTATAGACTTGTTGCGAATACTCGAATAGACTTGTTGCGAATACTCGAGTATTCGATTGGTGTTCACGACTGCATATTGATAGAAGCAGATACCCAGCTAAATGCTACACAATGGCTAAATCAATAGATGATTGCGGACTTATCACATGGGCATAACATATGAGATAATTATTTTAACTTTGGTTTTAGGTTTATATGGCTATCAGAAGATTTTCAAAATGTTAGAATGTTAGCTTAATTGTCATAACATTTTCTCAAAGAGTGATCATGAAAAAATCGTCAAAATGTAGGTAATTTCAAAGTTATGAAACAGTATTAAACGATCAGAAATATCCTTCCAAAGGATTATATATTCATACCGGTAGAGCTTCTTCAAGATCCAGAATGTTCTAGAAGTTGGTAGATATGATGGTGTACGACGTCATATGAAATTGTTGTTGTGGCAGTAGTTTCGATGATGGTGTACGAAGTCGTATGAAATTGTGGCAGTAGTTTCGCGTAGAAGATTAATATCAGTCATTTTTTTATTCATAAACATCAACAAGATATAAGAGAAAAGTAGAAAATCCCTTGTATAATACGCCATGTCTATATAAAACAAAAGTATCGCTTTATCGCTTTTGTTATCCACCTATTTTCATTCATTATATACGATCCCTTGGGTCGACAAAGTACATACAATATTGAATATCAACACAATATAGTACTCGCATCGTGTTTTGTTTTTCACCGGAAATTCCACGTTACCTCGATGGCCTTAATCCTTTTCACGATGTTTCCGTCACAGACATGATATGGTGGTCGTAGTGGATTGAGCACGTCGTGACCTTTAGTGGATTCAGTTGTATTGTACCAGTTAGACATTGTGACCGCGTGCAATTATGACATTGTGACCGCGTGCAATTTACCTGCAGACTCAGCTTCTGTACATGTATATGTTGCATGTTGCTCTTTTAAAATTGAACACAATGCCGTTTAATTAGCAAAGATTCGCCAATTAACAACTCTCACGCATATTGTGACAGATTCAATAATTCCTAGCAAAGAATGCCGAGAATATTTAAGTGTTTCACAAAATACAAATTTTAATTAAAGCAATTTAATTATGATAGAGAGAAATATTCTGCCTTTAAACATAAAAGAAAGGAAAAATAAATCACACGTAAGTATTAGCAGGTTTCATGCTGCCAGTCACTTTTAAATTATTTGGTTAACATGTTTCTAGACAATGAAATATAAACACCGCTCTCCTATATGCAACTATTATTAAGACAGCCTATTTGGTGCACGCAGCCCTTACATGTCCATGCGATACATTCTCTCAGAACTAGACACGTGTTTACATTTCTACCTATTGCTTTTATGCAGGCTCTACGAGGTACCCGATGCCAGTCTATGACCAATTGCTTGATAAATATAGATACAATTACCGGTTGTGTCATCTGATGAGCTTACATATAATATTACAAAATGGACGGATGAAAGTGATAAAATAGTCAAGTGACATAAATATTTTCATTCGGAGATAAACTTGTATGTATTATATTCAGTAAATGCAAATTAAATTTTGGTACATTGCATTATTTCAATCTACACGACGACTAGGGCGGAAGTAAAGTTTCTCCTGTGCATACATGCACGTGACATTATCAACGGAAATGCTAACGAGTATGCAAACTAAGTTGTGAAATGTATATGTACAGTAGATACTATTTTATTTACAGTACAGATAATATCGCTCAGTTTTGTGCTTTTTAACGTTTTATTTAATTTGAGCTTGTTCTTTTTCGTATCTCTCTACCCCCCCCCCGGTTGTCTCACGTTGCATCAATAGAGCTTTGTAAATAGCTCGAAATGGCTAAACAGTGTTTGCCAAGATAATAAAATCTATCTCTAATTGCAATAGTTTTTATTAAAGTGGATTCTTGTAAAAACAAAATCCTATTACTTCCCGTTTATCTTGAACCATTTCTCTTAATTCCAGGGTCGTCGTGAATATCACTGCAGTCACGCTCACTCATTCGCCATTCGCCTATTAAATTTCTGAATCATTAAATCGTACGTGTTATTTATGACCAATTCAACAGATAATAAGATAATAAGAAAATAGGATAATGACATTTCTAGAAAATTATTAATAAATTATTACATAAATTATTCTTAACTACGACATGGCCTACTGCAGAGCAATTTACCTGTTTACTTATGTCAAATAAAGATCGGAATCAATTTTATTTCAAACTTTACTCAGTATACTATTTCTAAATTTAAGATAAATGTAATACGTTTAAAAATACATATCGACTAATTATCTATGTTGACAACGTAAGCTAAGGATGACGTCGATCAAACTATACGGTGCATGCTCTCTCTCTCTCTCTCTCTCTCTCTCTCTCTCTCTCTCTCTCTCTCTCTCTCTCTCTCTCTCTCTCTCTCTCTCTCTCTCTCTCTCTCTCTCTCTCTGTAATAAACATATTATAATTTAACAAAGTCCGCTGTGCGTGGTAAAAGACAATTTTGTAGTTCATATTAGACTCATTTATCCCGAATCCTCACCATCACATTGTGTATCTTCTAAGGTAACCACATCCATTGCAGGTGGTAGCGACCACCACCTCTCTATTGGCCGCCTCAAACCTTCATTTATAGATTTAATAATGACTGTCTGCCAAACCGTGGATTGACGCAGCCCAGAACATTCTTCCAATTCACTTGACAAATATTGAAAACACTACCTGAATTCCATACGAATATTGTTTATCACTTTAGTTACAAATTTGTTATATTTTGACCCAAATATCATTTTAAAGAAGTTGACGTGAATGCAAGTAAACCATTTTGTCGCCAGTCAACGTGGATCCACGTACGTTTTATAACGGTTTAGCAATTAAGCAAATATTGCAAAATTAATAAATTAATACCGATTATCTCCCAAATGGCACTAATACTTTGGAAACCAGAACCAAGCTTCGAATCATATATGAGATACTTTTTAGACTAGTAAAAGCAATAATAACAGGGAGTTAAAAGCAGTAAGTTCGGGCAGAATGGATAAAAGAACCTTTGCCAAATTTGTAGCAGCAGCTCATCATCTTTTGAAAATTAGCAGAAATGCCTACAATTATGCTTGTGACATGGATATTTGCGGTATATACGATAGAATTTGATGTACACTGAAAAATAACTTCAATATTTTGTACGTCGGTTTGATATATCAAAGTGGAATTTCATTCTCTCCATTATTCTTTTTCTCCTCACTCCACCCCATTGTTTAACTTGTACGGTGTTAGGCATTGTGGCAATGGCACAGGTCTATTGGATCCGTACGGTATGGAATAAGACGCTTCCGCCCCCACGAACTATGGGTAAAAAAGTGTGGTGATAGCACAGCATCACTGGGAGAAAGTCTTCTCGTTGAAGTCAAAGGAATGGCCCCAAGAAGAGCTCAATGACTATGTGTTCAGTGCGTACCCCGTTATATCGATGGATTTCGCCAGAACACTAAGTTTTCCACGAGCAGATATTGGAAGTGACATTGATTTGTTAATGACAACATTTCGCCTCCACCTATAAATGATCAAAGTGTCTAACCAACCAAGAATCAGATTTTACCTTCAAAATTTGAAAGATCCAGCGGTCACAGAAGTCTTCCCAGCAATGATAGGTGGTAAATGTACACCTTTGACCGCTGACCCTTGACAACCAAGACACAGACCTAGAATCTTTAACAACCACATTCAATACTGCTGTGACTAGCACAGCTAGCGAGATCATTGGCAAATATCGTCAAACAAAGAAACGTTGGGTCATAACATGTCCTTGACATTAGGATAAAAGAAGCGAACTGAAAAAGAGAAAAAGAGATCATAAATAAACTAGAAGATACAGAGAGATAAACAACATCATCAGGAAAACATGAAAAAGACAAAGGAGTCCTGGATAGAAAGACAGTACTGCACAATCGAAGACAGTCTGATCAGAAATTGCAGGAAAGGGCATATCAACTAGTACAAGATCTCACAACCCATAAACAATGGAAAATTACCAACATCCAAGACAAAAAAGGAAAATGCCTCACAAAGGATCAGGTGATTTGTAAGCGATAGACAGTATAATACTCACAAGGAAATCCAGCAGTGCTAAATTGCCCTCAGGTAGAAGAAATTGATGACAACCCCATTTTTCTAGATGAAGTAGAAAGTGTAGTTAGGTCATTAAAGAAAGGAAAGTCAACCGGCATTGACAGAGCTCATTAAAGCAGGAGAAGAATTAGTCAGTCCTACGAAAACTATGCAACAAAATATGGCAGACAGGAGAATGGCTCACAACATGGACTCAATCCTTGGTCATTGTGCTATCCAAGAAAGGAAACCTACGGCTATACCAAAACTACAGAAGCATCAGTTTACTCATCCACAAGAGCGAAATCATGCTGAAAAAATTCTCGACAGACTAAAGCCTCAATAAGAAAAAAACTTACTGCTCAAGAGCAGGCAGGCTTCTGAGGAGGAAGGAGCACCACAGAACAAATCTTCAATCTCAGACACCATTCCGAGAAATGCTTTCAGCATCAGCAGAAACTATCGCACGTCTTGCATGATGACAAGGACACGGTCCGCATCGGAGGAAGAACAATCACAGATGATAATGATGTTTTAGCAGGAGATGAAAAAGAACTGACTGACTTGATTGAGTGCCTTGAAACAACCTCCACAACATACGGTGCAAAGATTAACGCCATAAAAACTGATGAAAAATAACACCAATGGTATCAGTACAGAAATAAAGTCAGTGGACAGAAGCTGGAAAGAGTCACAAGCTTCAAGTACTTAGTATCAGTTATCACAGATGAGAGCTACAAACCAAAACTACTTGCAGGACTGCTCAAACAGCAACAATAGAATGGTTGAGACCAATATGGAAAGATAACAACATTGCGATTGGTTCCAAAACAAAAGACTGATGCGCTCGATTGTCATATCTATCTTTCTGCAAACTTGTGAAACATGGACGCTTACATCAGATCTACAAAGAAGGATTCAAACCTTCGAAATGGGATGCTACCACAAGACCTTGAGCATCTCAGACATTGAGCATGTAACCAACAAAGAAGTCCACAACAGGATCCAACAAGCCATCGGATCCTATTAAGACCTCTTGAGCACTGTTAAAAAAGCGCAAACTGAAGTGGTATGGTCATGTCTCAAGATCATCTGGACTGGCAATAACAATCTTGCAAGGCACAGTGCGAGGAGGGAAGAAAATGTGATTATATGTGATTATGATTATTAACGTAGCTTTAACAATTTTTCAGTCATATCGTTACGATGTCTGCAGTGTGGCAGTTTATAGTGATGTCTAGCACTGGGGAATCATGTCGCAAACATGTAGCATAATGTCCCACCTAGTCACATTATCCTGATACCAGTCCGATCAGTCCTAACACTAACCTCTTAATGCTGAGCGCCAAGCGAGGACGCTGTTAGTACCATTTTTTGTAAGTCTTTGGTATGAGTCGACCAGGGATCGAACCAACGACCTCCCGCATCCGAGGCGGACGCTCTAACCACTAGGTCACCGGAGCTGTCGGGGCAGAAGAAAAGGCAGACAAAAAGAAGTAGAAAGACAACATTAAGGAGTGGTCAAGCATGGGATTTGGAAATTTCCAATGGCCAGTAGAAAACATGGAAAGATGAAGAGAATATGCTATAAAGTCAAATGTGGTACATCAACAATTTCTGGGGTTAAGGGATTGATGATGATGATGATGATGATGATGATGATGATGATGATGATGATGATGATGATGATGATGATGATGATGATGATGATGATGATGATGATGTATTAGGCATAAGATGAACACATCATATGTATAAAAAAATGCACTGTTGATTGCCCGAAATGACAAAGCCACGTGTTTGCAAAGGCTTTAAAATCTCTAACTGCACTGATTGATATTAATATGTGGCTTGTTACTCCGAGCTGGGGACGGAGGAAGTTTGGGCTTCAAAGATTGTAAATCTCTATAATTTCCTGTTTATCTCGAACAAGTTCATAATTATTCTCAGGTAGTCACGAATATTGTCATGTCAATTGTTTTGATTACTCTAATAATGATTTTTCATTCGTTTTGTAATCTATTATATTTCTGAAGGTTAAAGTTCGTACACATTAATCATGGCCAGATTCGACAATAGATAATAAGAAAATAAGAAAAGGACAGTAAATACGCAAAAATATCACAAATGAACTATATTACCTTTCTTAAACCATATTACATATTCAACGTTCGTTTTTATACAATGAACATAACACATTTGCATTCAGAAGTTAGTGTTTCGTTTGAGATCAAGGAACACCATTCCAGCCCTGATATTTAGTTTTTTCATATAGCGCTAGGATCAGTACCAAATGAACCTAACATCAAATGCGTTTCTCATTCCATTTCGTTTTGCAAAATAACATCTGTTTAGTTTTAAGGTGTGTAGTTTTGCATTATTTCTTTAATTAGTTAATATTTATCTTTCAACTTCGAAGCACGACAATGAGCAGTAAGTAGTAGGTTGTACATATGCGAATTGTCCTGATTGACTGCATGCAGGAAACTACTTAAACAGGCGTAACGGCTGATTTCACGGTAAGACACACATGTGAGCCAGTGACCTTCTGTCCACGTCCACCGGTTCAAGTGCACAATCCCTAAAACACGATGAATAAGTATTGTGTATATATTTCGTCTTTGTATATAGTATTGTATTATTAACCGGTTGCTTATATGGACACATAGATATCTCGAATCAGAAAATCTGAAAAATAAAAATTAAATGGAAAGAGAGTGATACTAGGGAAGAGCAACGAATATGAAACATGCCTGGCCAGATGCACTGATGTACACCATGCAGTAAGAAATAAGAGCAACGTGGCATTCTTGTAGTAGGCCAACACCTACACCTTTCACCTACAACTTCTGTTTTATATTGTGTTATTTACTAAGTGCAAATATCAGCATTCTGAAAGATTGGATGCTGTTTCGCAGGCTGAGCAAATAAGTTATGTATGCCACGGTCCTAGAATAATAACATCGACGTTGTGTTACACTATGTTGAAACTAGTAGGTTTTGAGAGAAAAAAATCCACTAAGATGTATTGGATTAACCTGTCTTGTCGTATACTTGTATATTCCCTATAGAAATCGCTAGCCCCGGTTCAATAGTTCATGGCACGGATGGAACAATAAACGATTTACTTTAAAATTCACTTTCTTTACAACTGTCACAAATTTAATCAGTAGGATCGTAAACAGTCTGGTTCAAGAGTTCATGGCACGGATATAACAATAAACGATTTACTTTTAGAAGCCACTTTCTTTACAACTGTCACAAATTTAATCAGCACGGTCGTAGGCGGTCTCGTACAATAGTTCATGGTATAAATGTAACAATAGCGATTTGCCAGACATGGCCTCCCTTGCAACAGTTATTCAAGGTTGTAAGCAACATATGACTTAAAAGGTCATTCACTTAAGTAACTACCCTTTATTTAAAATAGACCTCTCAGGTTTGGAACAAGGATGCACGTTTCACGCAAATGTTACACGAAATCTCAGGGTATGAATAAGGCCGAGCCTATGTGAATCTTTAACTCGACAGTTCCAGAGCAGAGTGTCTGTCTATATTTTACAGGTGAGAATTTTCTGCTCAATTACTTACCTTTAAAGTTAAATATTTCTGTAGTAACTTGTAGTTGCAATATTTTTGTGAGTTCTCTTTTATTTAACTAATATAATGTAATGAAATATTTTATTGTTTTGATGTTCTTTTGTATTTGTATAAATTTATTACAAGCTTCATGCTAAAATTTAGTTGCGAATAAAAATATTCTTTAGATAACACAGTATAATGTTCAGTGATCTTTTACAGGTCGTTATTCTAAATTAAATGAAATAAAATATATTTCCTTAAAATGATTATGGCATCATTCGCAATTATGGAATTTTAGGCTATTTGAACTCATGCAATATTTAATTACTTGTATTGTATTCTAAAATGCAGAAAACATTACAAGCACATGAAGTGATAGACAGTACGAAGATTATTCAATATGTATTGTAATATGTATTATATGTATTTATTGTATGTATTTTTCAATATAAAAGCTTTTATAAGTTATGTCTCTAGAATGTAGTTTATATATCAATAAAACTTGTCAGTTCTAGATCAGAGAGAAAGTGTCTGTCTATATTTTACAGCGATCTCCGCTACCTCTCATTGCCAGAGCTTCCCCAAAAAGATGTAACTGTATCTACGCCATTAAAAGTGGCACCTTATCTTTAAGAGAGCCAAACTCTATTCTCTCTTTCTTCCTCTCTGATAAAGAGTCAAGGCATCTCTTAAAGCAGCGAGAATTTCCTTCTGGTAGCAAGAAGTGAGAAGAAGGTTATGTTAGAAAACAACAACTACAGAACCAATTCAATATTCCATCAAAACGAAAAATTCTCTTACATAACAAGATCACTTTTATTGCATAACACTTATATCAGGTATATAGGATACATGACTAGATGTATTATTGCAGATGTATTTGCATAGAATTTTTATTTCAGACATATATGTCACGGGCCCAGAGTCCACATTTCAGGCACTATTTTTACATTTAGACCCTGCTTATAAGTGAATATATTCTGTAAGTAAGTGATATACAAAGATCAAGGCTATACTGGCCACGCCTCTATACATGATGCAAAAGATGATGTGTTTTTTGGACAAACAACATGCATAATATAGTTCACACACTTGCTAAGATTCGGCGATGATTTGGATATAGAGTGGTTCTGATGCACAAATTTTAAACACCACCCGCCAATCTCCTTTTAAAAAAAAAAATTGTTGATTCGTGGGTTCTGAGCCGGAAGTATAAAATGTAACCCGAGTCTTATCATGCCAAATTATAAATGATATATTCTAGTCAAACTTTTACATTTGTGTGCCACATATATTTCAACATTACACACGAAGTCTGTTTTAATTTCATAGCAAACGATGTTTTATGACAGCTTTCAGATAGTGTGTCGTGCTGGTGTTGCACAGAGAACAAGGTCTGGGTCACGAAGTCCTATGACTCCAAAAGCGATTTATCTATATCCTTAATTATAGAATTGTAATTTTAAAAAAAAACAACACAATCGCCGATAATTCTGTGCAGCTAGTTTCGCGTATAATGTATGCTTCTTTCAGGCAAAAAATGTTTTAAAAGAAACGGATGACGTCTTTTTTATTCTAAAATAACAATTATTATATGCTCATTTTTTCTTCGTTAACTTTACATTGTCAGAATCGTTCAATATTCCCCGATATTGGATGTTAATAATATAGTTATTTTTGCTGACTAAGGTAAAATACAAGATTCCGTTAAATCAGTTAAAAATTATTTTAAGAAAGCTGGTGACTCATTTACTAGTAATATTATCATGAACAATAACAAAACTACATGCCTTACAAATCCAGCAGCAAAATCAGACACAGCAACAAAAAATACGTCATGATCTTAAGTACCTATCAGTGCGCAGCAGTATCATGCGTGCATTTCTCAATATGAACGATAATGGTGTTAAAATCTTAGAACACCATAAATAGATTTCGACGCTGCAACATTCTGACAGCAACAGCAATAACAATAATTAACAATGAAATTACTGCATTTAGAAATGATTTTGGCAATCATATATAAACATTCCTGAATTTTTCTTAAACTAAAAACAGATTGATTAACCAACTTTTAGGGACTCCACCAACTATTGATATTAAACTCGCCGATATAAACAAAAAAAATAAACGATATTGTCAGTGGCATACCGAATATCGTTCACAAAACTAATCTTGTCAAAATTCCTCATAGAAGAGCTAACAATATCGTAAACACAGTATCATCAGAATCGGCAACATGGACACCGCAAAATAACATTATCAAACATGCCGCGGAAGTTACTGGTGTGTATAGGTTGTCCATGTTTAGGGGTGTAAAATTTAGTATATGTACCGCATATCTATGGCGTCATTCAAATGATAGGTTTCTTTTGGAACTGTATCTATAGTGATAAATAAAGATGCCGAAGAATTATTTTTGTTAGAACCATCGGATAAAATAATCAACTACAGTGTCTTACTGGTGGTGTGTAAAAGTTGTAGCTGAAACTCCATGGCTAAGTTAACAATAATAAATCAAACTAAGCGACTTGTATAAAATATGTAAACAAATATTATATAATAAAAAATATAGTAGGTTTTAATGATATTTCAGAAAACATTTCAAAACAAGATGTGGACGCTCTAATGCAATATCACAGATATTATCATTTTAAAAAAAAAATTTGGTGCGTGAAAATATGTTACAAATACTATAACAAAATAGTTCGAGTGGTATCATATTTTCCACTGCTAATGACTAACTCTGGTATAATTTTAAGTGGAGCATCATTAAATCCGTTTTTGTTAATAATATGCTGTGTTGGTGTTTCTCTTGCAACAGCGTATTAAAAAAATTGAGCCTCGACTTATCATTAAAGAAAATGCGTGCAAAACGCAAGTATCACCTTTAAAAAATTACTTGATCAGATACAACCTTACTTATCATAAAATATGATATGGACGATTTAATACAAGAGGTCCGTATTATTGATAGTATTTTAAATATTTTGCCAATGAGAGTCATTTGGTATGAAAAAAGATAATAATAAAATATAGGTAACAGCAGTAGATGTTTAATTTTGCGCAGCTTTAGAAAATATCGCTATCAAATAAAATATTAACTACATTATCAATAAATGTCATTGGATCATCCTCCCAACCAGCTATTCTCATTTCATTTTCAATCGCGAATGAACATACTGATCCATATTTTTGGTGATATATGGTAACCAACCTTTTTAATACAATCGCTTATTATTTTAGGTTTTAAACCATTATAACTTGAGGCTGATTTAAACGAATTAAATCTTTTACAAAATGTGTTTGTTAAATCAAATCCAACATGTCGGAAAATAACAATATTTTTAGGCTAATAAGTATATGACTGTAATAGTAGTATTGGTAATTGAGTTGTTCCCATCTCAGAGGCACCCCTACCCCGAAAAAACATATTTTGTAAGAAATATATTAGAAAAGCCTTATCATATCAAAGTCATCATTTTGAGCTAAAAAAAAGAAGGCTGCTGACAAAATGTTAACGTATAACATTTTGGGGGATAGGGGGTCTCTGAGAGAAGAACCTCAAAGTACCAATAGAGAGAATCCACTGTATATACAAGCGTATTCTAAATGTTAACTTAAGGAAGCAAATAAACTTACCTCTGTTCCCAGAAGAATCTGGACTTAAATTGGTCTCCTAACTGGCATAACTTTACCCAACCACATCATCTTTACGCAGTATATATGGGATGCAAATCCGACCCGAATATAAATTTGTTTACAACATATTGTTGCAAATCAAATACTGCAAATAGGCCACAAAAGCATATTAATAAATGTGGGAATATTTGCATCCAGTAATCATATATCACACGAAAATCACAACAATGTAATATCTAGTTCTGAAAGTTAGATTTTAAGATTAAACGTGTACTTTAGACAGAGTGTACTGTGTACCGTATCAAACAATGTGGCAGTATTACATCGCAATGATCAGGCTGTTTTCAAAAATGGATATTTCGTTATAAAATGTTATGTTTATTCGGATGGAAGCTTTTTTCTTTGATGTATAATTTGCAAATAAAAAACTACAATCTACTTTTACCAGTTCAACCTTATTTGGGAAATAGAAAAATAAATCTCATTGGAGTTTCTACCTTACTGATCTCTCCACCCGGACCCATATCTCTCTCTCTCTCTCTCTCTCTCTCTCTCTCTCTCTCTCTCTCTCTCTCTCTCTCTCTCTCTCTCTCTCTCTCTCTCTCTCTCTCTCTCTCTCTCTCTCTCTCTCTCTCTCTCTCTCTCTCTCTCTCTCTCTCTCTCTCTCTCTCTCTCTCATATGTGAAAACCTAATCCATGTCTTTGAAATTGATAACTTATCACGGAGACAATGCCTCAACGAAACCTTGCTACCATCATCTGACTACATGTGAAATTCTAAAATGATTCAACTCTTCCACGTTGTTCCATATACCAGGCTGTAAAGATTTAATCAATTAATTTTATGTATCAGTTATATATAGGTAAGTGAAGTTAAACTGAGATAGATACGGAAATTTCAAAATGACATTAAGGTTACAAGTACAGGAAAATATATTAAACTTGGCATAAGAACACTTAGAGATATGAACCAATGTACTTTAATAAAATGCATGTTCATCTAAAACAAAATGAGATTTCTATGAAATTGTATTCAGCCATTTAAAGGCTAAATAACTAACAAAGTTCACTAGATTTTATAAAGTTACATAAGACAATGTAGGGATGGTAATATTTTGTCAAATTAGTATATACTAAATGTACAGGGTAGTTAAGTAACAATGTATGCAATTAAAGATATTGCCATAAGTAAGTTAATTCAAGTTAATTCAAGATAGAAATAATAGATTTAAATATTTCAAGCGCGAATATAGCAAATCGGGTGCTTCACAGATTAGCTATACATACCAATAGACACTATATCAATAACTATATGCCAAATGCCAAATTCTTATCCACGAAATTTGTAGGCATGAATGGACATTTATATATGTAAAACATGTGCCACGTTCTTATTAAATTATCTGTGCAGACATAATTCAAAATATATTTCAACATTTGTAATGTATTTTTAAAAGTGTCGCTTAAAATTATTTTTTTTTGAATGATTCACTGGAATATGATACCAGCTGATATTACAGTACCGTCTTCTGTTAAAGTAATTAAAATATACTACCATACATGAGCACATTCATTATGGAAACAACTTTTGGGGGTATTTTAAGTGCATACAGTGAGATATTTCGTAAAACAAAATTAACTATATGAACAGTACAACAAGATCATGTTATATACTGAATGTGAACTTACGATCCAAAACATTTAAAATATATGAATATTTGCTCATGTGGGATATCTAGCGGTAGTCAGTTCAGTCAAATAGTCTGAACATTTCTGGTTGAATTTTTAAAGTGTCGGTTACCAATTGTTAATAGAGTGTAGGTTATTATTAGTAATTAATAATGAATGACCGAGTCATACTAAAACCTTACAAAATTGATAGTAGCAGGTGCCCCTCTTGGCGCTCAGCATTAAGAGGTTTATATTAAGACTTGTTGGTCTAGTGTCAGAATAATGTGACTTAGTAAGACATGATGATACGTGTCTGTGGTATGATGCACCAGTGCTATACATCACAATAAACTGCCGCATTGCAGACATCGTAGTGATAAGATCGAAAAATTATTTAAGCCAGGTATTATTAAAGCTAGGTGTCGCGTTTCCTCATCCCAGCTATCAAGAAGTATTCGATGTCTAAACATTGCCACATCTAGTGTTTGTTCCTTACGCAAGGTTATCGTGACCGCCATCCAGGCGATAGATCGTACCAACTATACAAAGACTTATAGTATTCATACCTAAGTATTAAACATTTGTTCAGAGATCTAAGTAAGCCGGCAGGAAAGAGGGGGTGTTCTCAGCCGTCACCACGTGGACAGACAGCGAGATGACATTGTCAGTAACGTTTGATTGGTTCAATTCACAGCAACATCCAATTGTAATTGAGATAGATGGTGTAATTATAATTTAGATCAGAAATATAACTTTGTAATTCGCAAGAAGAAGGGTTAGTATACGCCTAGACAGATCACTGTGCAAATAGAGTTGCTCCGAGAAGCCACATGTAATTTCTCATTCTCCTTTTTGAGAAGTACGTTTTTCTAAAAAAAAATCAGTACATTATACGTGATACTGGGAAGTTGATTCGATCCTAGTGATGTGATGGAAGCTAAAACCTAGGGAGAAAGGACGGAGTCATATATACTAAGTATTGAATATTTGATAACGAGCTGAAAAAATTTGTGGACATGATTTCAGAAAATGGATAAAGACAAAGAAACTGAATATTTGATAAAGAATTGGAAAACATTAATGATATGATTTCAGAAAATGGAAAAGATTATGGAATAGAATGCACTGAAAATAAAATGGACACGAAACAGATATCGGAGTACTACGTAAGAAATGGACTTTTGATTTAAAAACTTAAAAACTAATTCAATGAGCAATTACTTAACAGAACTTAACATTAAATTACTTTTGTAAATACAATTGTAAAACGATGATCTTTAATATATACATGAAGAATTTATATAACTTGTTTTAATGAAATAAATTCTTAGCAGACTTGATAATAGAATATCAAACCAAAATTATTAGAATCAAAACTTTCCAAATGATGAATGAGTGCTAGTTAACCTAATTATAATCACTAAATAATATTTACAAATGATTAAATCATTGATTTACGATAAAAATTGCCAGATTGGAACTAAACAGTTATTCGTGTATTGGACAAGAAACTCGTGGCATTTGAGCTAGTGTTCACGTGACCGCAAAAGCGTAGCGTACATGCTACCAAATTAAGATCTCAAAACGTAGCCCATGCCCAAAGCAAGAAATATTACATCAGCTCGCTTATTAAAACTATTTCTAAATAATTTTTAAAAAATTTAGTAATTTAATTTCCACTACCAACTTTGCATAGCTTAATTAACCTTGATAAGAATTTAGCATATACTGGAAATTAAAATGTAATTTCCTTACCCGTTCAAAAACGAGATTTATAGAATAGCTATAATTATAAATTAAATACCAACTCCATGACTTTGATACCTTAGAAGATACTACTGTTTTGAACTGTGTATAATCCCTAATACAAACTTGTATAAAATCGAAATTCAATATAAAAAAGAATAACATAAGAAACACTCACAACAGGAAAAGAAAAAAAAAAACATGAATGCATAAAATGCCTTGAACTTTCGCCACTAGGGGTATCTTTATATGATGTAAACTTAGAGGAACCACACCAATAAACTCGTAAGTTGACGGTAAAACTTAGAAACAGATTCTCAGGGAAGACAAGTTTCGAAATGGAAACAATTTTTAAGGAACAAAGCTTCCGGTTCATCTGAGATCCGAGTCTCCAAAAGGAGAGAACAAAGTGAGACAAGAATAACAATCGACAAAGGTCTAGACGGTGGAAAGAAAGTGGATAGAAGCTGGAGGAGGAGGAAAAAGGAGTCTGGAGGAGGAAGTCCAGAAGTAGGAGAAGGAGCATAGTAAATCGTGGAGAAGGAGAAGTATAGAGATGTTGAGGCTGAGGAGAAGAAATTTGGAGAAAGGAGGAAGAGAGAAGGAATTGGGAAGAAGGGGGAGAGATGTTTCACATGTTTTATTCTCTGACACTTTCAAATAGCTTAGTAGACAAACCCGAGTTTGCTATATTATATAGATTTCATTTCTATCTCCTCATTATGTATTGTATAAGTATGTTGTTATAAACAATTACCGAAAGCCATACCAGCTGATATGTGTTACCCATCATAAACACATAAACTAACTGCATTGACCAATAATAAATAGTGTGTATGACCTGAAGTCATGGTATCAACCAGAAATGTGTTCATGTGTTCTGACAAAAAGTCTCATTCTAAGTTTGGAAGATAATTTCTATCACAGAATATCACATATGTCAACCATTGCAACTTGTGGAAGGCGTAGTAAGACTTTCATGCGGATAATAATATTGTGGTTTGTACCAAGACAAGGAAATCCCAGTGAAGGGGTTACATTAGTTGTCAGAACTTAGTAGGGTGACAATAAAAGTTTCCCCGAAACAGAGATTTCCATGTCTTGTAACAAACATCTCACCCCAATGCTTCAAATTAAAAAAAACAACTGCACTTGTGCAATATTATTAGCAAATTCACAAATCAGTATTCATCAGGCACTATTATTGCCTCCCACAAGATAGAAAGGTCATCAGGTTTTCACTCAGGTTTTCTCTCTTTTATGAAAACCTAAATAATCACCTAAGTAGTATCTAGCCATATATGCTGCTCTTAGCAAAGAAACAAAAATATCAGGAAAAGTTTCTAATTGTTTCGTGTTGCAAGCATTGCATAATGAGTCTCGATCCAAGTGCTTCTATTTTTTTAAACGCGCATTAAGACAAATATCATAATGAAAGTAATGGGGTTACCTGTCGACCCTAAGTACAAAAGTAATACTCATGAGAAAATAGAAACATAACATCATTTGATGTTAATATTGTATTATCACATTTAATCGATTGATCTTATATGAAAATAACAATAAATAATATATTTTATGCGCTTAAGTTTTAACTTTCATCAGTTTTATTTTGGAAATTGTTCTATGGAAATCAATGTTACGATACAGAGCATTACGATAGGCTTACCAGGTACAGTTCTAACGAAGTGTGGAGTGACTAGTGAAATTTCTAATTCATACCTTTCTTGAAAATTTATATTTTCTGTCCTGGGAATATGCCAAATGATGCTATCATACGCTGCATGGAGAACTTCTAGTGGAATATATTGAGGACAGGTGAATGAACCACTGTGGCTGGTAAGTGATTAAGTTTGCAGTTGTCATCGTATTATTATCTTTTATTCAACTGTGATGGACTGTGGGTGTTTGCCAAATGTAGAATAATCCAGTTTAACATTTCCGTTTTTAATGGCTTTGCAGTAGCTCTTGGGAGTTTTGGATTTGTGTAGCCAGTGATGTGTGCTGTATATAGACTGTGTGTCTTGAGTTCTGTTCAGATAGCTAGTCCTCTCTCTCTCTCTCTCTCTCTCTCTCTCTCTCTCTCTCTCTCTCTCTCTCTCTCTCTCTCTCTCTCTCTCTCTCTCTCTCTCTCTCTCTCTCTCTCTCTCTCTCTCTCTGTTGTTTGTTTTGTTGGATTTTATAACTCCGTCAGGCATAGCAGAAGAGAGCACGGGTTCCATTTTTGAAAGTAGTTGCTAACGCGTGGACACAGTGACTGAGACGAATGGTCTGATATAGCCAGACATAGAAAGCTTATGGTTAGCAAATAGATGGATTTGTCAGTCGCATGGGTGAGAATAATGAATATCAGCAGATACTCTATAGAAGTGCATTTTTATACATATTTGAAATAGTTAAGTTTTAAAAAATCACTAATCATTTTTTTAAGTTTAAATAATGTAATTTTTAATTCCATTTTTCGATTTCAAAATCAACATTACTCATACCAAAATGACTTTATATATAGTTGCCATAGTCTCTACATTTGTTTCTTAGTTATGTTCTTTCCACAATGTCTAAATTCCTATAAATTATATGTTAATCTAAAATACCTTCAAAAATGAAATAACGGTGACGTGCTTATCATAGGTTATCGGAAATGTTTGGAGAATCTGACGTAAGCAAAGCATCGTGAAATGGGTCATAGATTTCACTTCCGGATTGCTCACAGGGTACTGTGGTAAATAATTAAAAAAAACACAGAAAACCATACCAAAATTATAAAGAATTAACAAGTACCATTAAATAAATACGAAGAATGGCTAAATTCTGTCTCTTGTATCACTACAAAAATGAGAGAGGATACATATTCAAGCACTAGATTGGCACTAAATTCGAAAGTAGTAATTGTGAGTTGAGTCAATATATGCTGGCACAGATGACTCAGAATTGAGAATAACTTTCTAATATATTCATTATTATCTGGTATACGTTATATTTTTAACTGATTTGAAATATATTTCTTATGCAAGACATTGGACTAAATGGTTGCAAATGCTTATCGTCGTTATAGAGACTATATATTGTTACGTATATGTGATTATATTGCTTGTGTGTAAGTTTTGAAATTCTTTTTATTTCATTTTTGTTTTATTGTATTTTAGTGCAATGAATATTTTTGTCGGATTCGGGATTCTTTTTCAGTAATGAGATATTCTTTTTACAAAGTTTGTTTATTTAAGTATTACGTGAGAACTATTTTCTGTTTGTCTTGGGCTGGTACAGTGTCAACAGGAAGTTAAAATGATTAGTCAGTATCAGGAGTATACTTTCTTTGCGTGATCACAATGTGCAAACAACTTTTTTAATGATTGGTTCTTAAGTGGGGACAAATTGGTCTACATGTTCAAACTAGTGTAGTAAGAGACTGCATGACCAATCTCGCGAGATATGAAATGAGTTTTCTAGGTATGAAATGCGCATTTCTAATACTTTTTAGACAGAGTCATTCTTACACTTTGAAGTAATAAGATTATTATCTTTTAATGGTTGCCAGATTGTTTGTTGTTCGTCTGATTTTTGGATTCAATAACTTAATCCCCTGGAAACTTAACAAATGGACCATTTATAAAATTTCTGAAAGATATTCATGGAAATTGATTCTGGAATTATTTTGAAACAAAGACTGTGATTCAAGTGATGAATTATTGAACTGCATCTGACGTCATCGGCTTCCATATTTATACATCATCGTGAATCGAACCTGGATTCTAATAGAACTATTTAGTGATAGGACTTGTGTTTTCATTCTTAGGATAAAATTGTTAATTATATTCACAAACTGTAACTCCTATTTTCAATGTTTACATTGTTGTCTAGGGAAATAAATTGTTTTGCTCAAATATTCATATATATATATATATATATATATATATATATATATATATATATATATATATATATATATATATATATATATATATATATATATATATATATATATATATATATATATATGGGGGGTGTTAGAGAGAGAGAGAGAAAGAGAGAAAAAGAGACGTGATTATGATTTTTAACGTAGCTTTAACAATTGTTCAGACATATCGCTACTATGTCTGCAGTGTAGCAGTTTATAGTGATGTCTAGCAATGAAGCATCATGCCGCAGACATGTAGCATGATGTCCCACCCAGTCACATTATCCTGACACCAGACCGAGCGTCAAGCGGTGCAGCTGTTAGTATGTTAGCATTAGTACCATTTTTGTAAGTCTTTGGTATGACTCGACCGGAAATTGAACCCACGACCTTCCGTATCCGGACACTCTAACAACTATGCCACCGAATCGGTTATATATATATATATATATATATATATATATATATATATATATATATATATATATATATATATATATATATATATATATATATATATATATATATATATATAAGATAGATAGAGACAGACAAACAGACAGAGACAGAGAGATGGTTTTACTCTATCATGTTGAAATTGAAACTGGCTTTGGAAATCTTTATACTTTTGACGGTTTGAGTGCTCTCTGTTGTACTATCTGCTCACCTTTCTCGAGAAGGCCTCATTTCAAACACTTGTCGACATCGAAACATTCGTTGTTTGTTAAAAAAGCTAAATCATGTGTACTACTGTAGTTTAAAACTTGCCAATAGAAATATTAGTATAGAATAATGCTATTACAGTCTTAGACATTTCTGGTCTGGTTTCACCACATACCTGATGAAAATATACTTTATAAAATGCAACGTTTTCCTGGGTTTACGGTGTGCTGGCAGCATTCTGTTTCATTGCCGACTAGAAGAACATGTACTAGAACAGTGAAATGGAATATTAAATATAGTGTCTATATGTCTAGAAGTTATTGTAATCTAGTAAAATTAGGTTGGTTACTTATAGTTAATTTTTTATTCAACTAAGAAGTAAAGAAACAAGTATTTTGATTGACGCAAGCAGCTTGTAAGTGTTCCGATGATTAAAATCTCCTGAAGCGATGTCTGTTAACTATTGTGGCAATCTAGAGTTTGAATCCTCTTCATTTCGCATTTCTTGTCATAATGAAAAATGGACGAACTTAAATTTAAGTTTATTATCTATAAATTTTGCTTAGGAATTTAGATTGCTTATTTAAAATCTAATTTACTTGGCGCTTTAACTGACATGGTCCCTGCGGTACGCAGTCTATCTGATTAGTTATATGCTTTAAATACATCTGTCGAGAGGAAGTAATGTTTAGTTACATTCTGCATGGGTCAATCAAACTGTAATTCTTAAGCACCTTATAAATATTACCAGACTACCACATGCTCTAAATGCACACTTATGAAACAACAAAGACTTTGCAAACAAAAAATTGCAAAATTGTGGTTTCTGGCAAAACAGGTCTAAAATGCTTATCAGCTGATATTTTTTTACATCAGCTAAAATCTATGGCAAAAAGGGTAGTGAAGGCATCTTCAAATTTGTTAACTAACTCTCTCTCTCTCTCTCTCTCTCTCTCTCTCTCTCTCTCTCTCTCTCTCTCTCTCTCTCTCTCTCTCTCTCTCTCTCTCTCTCTCTCTCTCTCTCTCTCTCTCTCTCACACACACACAGACAGAGAGAGAGAAGTACAAGATTTTACAAAATTTTAACCAAATTTATTTGAACGATCAGACGACAGTAAAATCAGGAGATTTTGTGCAATTTTGTTATTACATCACACCTTATAGACAGTCTACTAATATTAACATTATACCATTCTACCAATAACTGTCTAAAAACATAACATTTGTGTACCTGTAAATATGGATCCGTCACCAGAATAAATTTCTGTTGCTTTTTTTACAAGTGTCCCTGGTAAATTGTATTTTTAAAATTTCTAAATGAAGTTAAAACGCATTTGATTTGCCAAGATTTATAGTTATCTTAAAAATTCAGTGAAATATCTTTATGTCTTTAAAAAAATGAAGGCTGCTTCGACTTTGAAATGGGCTTTAGAAAAAATACATTTATGTTGGTTATTGTAGGCTGTTCAAATTAACTAGGTTACATATTCCTTAACCCCAATTAATTTTGTTGCATATTCCTTATTAACGATTTATTTTGTTGCATCTTCCTTATTCCCGATTTATGTTGTTACATATTCCTTATTCTCGATTCGTTCAATTACATATTTCTTATTCCCGATTCGTTCAGTTACATATTCCTTATTCCCGATTTATGTTGTTACATATTCCTTATTCTCGATTCGTTCAATTACATATTTCTTATTCCCGATTCGTTCAGTTACATATTCCTTATTCCCGATTTATGTTGTTACATATTCCTTATTCTCGATTCGTTCAATTACATATTTCTTATTCCCGATTCGTTCAGTTACATATTCCTTATTCCCGATTTATGTCGTTACATATTCCTTATTCCCGATTTATGTCGTTACATATTCCTTATTCCCGATTTATGTCGTTACATATTCCTTATTCCCGATTTATGTCGTTACATATTCCTTATTCCCGATTTATGTTGTTACATATTCCTTATTCTCGATTCGTTCAATTACATATTTCTTATTCCCGATTCGTTCAGTTACATATTCCTTATTCCCGATTTATGTCGTTACATATTCCTTATTCCCGATTTATGTCGTTACATATTCCTTATTCCCGATTTATGTCGTTACATATTCCTTATTCCCGATTTATGTCGTTACATATTCCTTATTCCCGATTTATGTTGTTACATATTCCTTATTCTCGATTCGTTCAATTACATATTTCTTATTCCCGATTCGTTCAGTTACATATTCCTTATTCCCGATTTATGTTGTTACATATTCCTTATTCTCGATTCGTTCAATTACATATTTCTTATTCCCGATTCGTTCAGTTACATATTCCTTATTCCCGATTTATGTCGTTACATATTCCTTATTCCCGATTTATGTCGTTACATATTCCTTATTCCCGATTTATGTCGTTACATATTCCTTATTCCCGATTTATGTCGTTACATATTCCTTATTCCCGATTTGATAGGTTGCATATTCCTAATTCCGATTCATTCGGTTGCATATTCCTTATTCTCAATTCATTCGGTTACAAATTCACTATTCCCGATTCATTTAATTACATATTCTTTTTCCCGATTCATTCGGTTGAATATTCCTTTTTCCCGATTCATTCGGTTGAATATTCCTTATTCCCGATTCATTCGGTTGAATATTCCTTTTTCCCGATTCATTCGGTTGAATATTCCTTATTCCCGATTCATTCGGTTGAATATTCCTTATTCCCGATTCATTCGGGTACATATTCCTTATTCCCGATTCATCCGGTTGAATATTCCTTATTCCCGATTCATTCGGTTGAATATTCCTTATTCCCGATTCATTCGGGTACATATTTCTTATTCTGATACATATGGTGCATATTGCTTATTCAACACGAAGTAAGCAATCAGTAACTTGATTATCAGAGACTGCTTGTGATAATTCCGATAATTAAGATCTTTTGAAGTGATGTCTTTTACTTTTCTTGGTAAATCTTAATGTTGAATTCCTTTCATGGCGCAGGCATTGTGATATATTGTATAAGTAGTGTATGGGGACGATTCAGCCACAATTGGAGTTATCATTAAAAAATCATCCTGGGCTTCGTTGGCGACAAGAATTTTAGCGACAAAAAAAAAATCAGCCTGAGACCGTATAGCGACAGTGGGAATTTTGTATTTGTATATTGGGACTGTATAGGTGCCGCTCTACAGTTTCGTATTTGGCATAGGGTTAGAAATTAAAAGAGAAAGAATTTCCCCGGATAACCTCACTAGTTATCCTGGTTATTTTACAAAGACTTTGAGCATCTTATGAAATTTGTAAAGAACCTTTAATTCCCTTTAGTTTGGTGTATGATTGATGGGTGTAATATGTGTTATAGAGTATACAGCTTGGCCTTACTGCCAAGGATAGTGTACTTTAGACAAAGGTTGCGCTCACAAGTTATTGTGTACTTTTGAGAGAGTGATATATGTAAGGTGAAGTTGTTTGCATTAAAAACATGCACAGTAAAGAGAATGTAGACATAACTCTAAGCTACTTTCATGTAATGTGGCTGATATTTCTTTGGATATAGTACTTTTGGAAATTATAGATGATCTTAGCACACTGCTAACTAAAATGGCTGCTCCTTTGTGCCCCAAAATTAAACCTGAATTTGTCTAAAGTATATTATCTTTGGCAGCTATTAAAATAGGGACAATGAATTTTGCCAGACCAGACAATACGAGTTTCAGAAAGTGCAATGAATGGATTATCAAATATATAAAATGTAAAAAAGTTATCGGCTCCTTTGTTTACAATTTACCTCTGAAGTTCGGGAAGTGAAAATGAGCAAGTGGAGCTAGCACTTTTTTTAAAGATGCACATCTGGATTAAGGCCAAGCTGTATACACTCTCACCAATACAATACCCATCAATCATACACAAATTAAAGGAAATTAAAGGTTCTTTAAACAATGCCTAAGATATACAAAGTCTTTCTTAAATAGCCAATATAACTAGTGAGAAAATCTGGGGAAATTCTTCTTCTTTAAAATTCTAACCCTATGCTAAATATGAAACTGTAGAGCGCCACATTAAAACAAATATAAAATATCTGCTATTTTTATTTTACTTTCATATTATCATGTATAATATTCTGAAGAAAAAAAATACATTAACATTGATATTGTTCATTCAGATAAAACAATTATGCTTTTTTTTTTGCTCTAGCTTACATAATTTCCCTTGAGACATGTTTGAGAGAGTAGTGACCTTAATTATGGGGAAATTAAAAATCTTAGAAGTTAGGAATAAAGTAAACTTAAATTGAAAACTGTTGCATTAAGTAAAATCAATATATAGTGAAAATCTTTCTTTTCATTTGTTTGCAGTGAAATTAAAAGATAAATTATGACAAAGCAACTTTGCTTTCTTCCATATTAAACTATAAGTTAATATTTTACCCTTGACCTTTGACCTTTATGAACCTTACCTATTCCATCCCTTTCAAACTGTAAAATTTATTACTGATATCTCAGGAATAAATATGGCCAATTTCATGCTCCTGTCTTTCAGCATAACACTGATTGCTATGTTGACAAAATGCAATGAGCATTTTTAAAATAGGTCACTTTTTATCATAGAGAGGGAGGGGGCTGTGGAGGGGGCTGTACCTGTTTGAGACTGACTCTAATAAATGCTCTTCTAAGGGGAGGAATTAGGACAATTATTTGAAAAGGACTATTTTGCTTGCGACTTAAATATTTCTGCCATGCAATCAAAATAAATTAAATTATACAATAATAATACCTATATACTGTTTATGTGGCGCTCACCAGTTATTATGCACTTTTGAGAGAGTGATGTATGTAAGGTGAAGTTGTTTGCATTTAAAACATGCACAGTGGAGATAATGTTGGCATACCTTTATGCAACTTTCATGTAATGTGGCTGACAATTCTTTGGATATAGTACTTTTGGAAATTGTAAATGATCTTAGCACACTGCTAACTAAAATGACTGCTCCCTTGTGCTCCAAAATTAAACCTAATGATGACATTTCCAAATTTGTCGACTTCTACAAATTAACTATGAGCAAGTCCTCACGAAGGACGCCCAAGTGTTTCATGTATTTGGTTTTGTCGTTAATCATATAGAAGTAGCGGGAAGGTTCTGACAAATAAGCCATCTTGGGTAAACACGATCGTTGTGCCATTTTGCCCTACAAACAATTCAACATCACTTTGGCAAACGATCGCCTTCCTTCGTGAGAAAAAAAGATAAAGAAGAGGAGCCAAAAAAAAACTGTGAAAGTGAAGAAATTCATAAAAGAGAGAGTGAACCAAAACAGACACCGAAGAAGTCTATGACCTTTTTTTACAAAAAGTGTTGTGTTCTGTTGTAAATTGAATTGTAAATATTTGTACCAGAATAGACCAGACTCAAAAATGTGTCTGCTGGTTTTGATTGCTTAAAATAAGAGTCTACACTCACTCACACATAGACATACTAATGTTAAAAAAGGAATTTTGAGTTTTCATTGATTTTGCAAAATGAATATTAACTCTTTTCGAAAGAAATGGGAGGCCCTAAAACAAACAATTCAACATCACTTTGGCAAACGATCGCCTTCCTTCGTTTTTCTCGATACCTTCCTGCTTCCAGTATATTTATTTGAATTTCTTTTGGTCTTCGTGAGTGTAACAGCAGGAAGGATAGCCGCTGCCTTCTTGTTTTAGTTTCAAAAGAGCATTCACGTTGTCAGCGAAAATGCCTTTAGTATCTTCACCATTGTGGTATTTTAGTCTTAGGAAAGTGGTACATTCTGTACACTTCTAACAATCGGTATCCCAAGCATAGAGCTTAAAATAATTCCATGCTGACCCACGTTCCCGTCAAGACACGTTCTTTTTGAGTGTGCTGACAAGGGTGATCTTGGTTGCACGTTTCAGCACAAATACGACACAAGGGAAACATCAGTTGTCCTTGGCAATGATGTGGCAACTCGGGATGGTACAAGTACGTGGGAGGCAAGATTTTACACTTGATCAATCCTTCGCATTGTTGAATGTAGTCCACGTCGATGTGTTTAGCCAGCAACTGCGGGTGCTATGCGGAAAGTGACAATATTTGCATACAGAGAACAAACGTACAAGTATTTTATTTCTTTTTCCTTTCTCTTCGTTGGCTTGGTAGAGCAAACAGGTAACATTCGCCCGTTCTCCGTACAAACTGTCCCGTGCGTTCAAAGGGTCCAACAGCTTGTAACTTTCCATGATGTGCTTAAGCTCGGGATCGGTTTTCAATAGCTGATTGTACTTGTGTTCCCACATGTCTATCACGCCGTGTCCTTGCTCTTCTAACTTCAAGCGACCTTAACAAGTGACCTGGTACAACTCTTACATGGTCAGTTGTAAAAACTGGATTTTAGTGTCACGTTGAGAGTAACAGGTGGGACAAAAGTGAAATAATCTCCCGTTAAACGATAAGGGGGTTTTGAAAGTCCCAGCCTTCTACCGAATACCTTCCGATTGTTTTATCGCCTCCTCCGTTGCGGGCATGTTTGATCCATTTATATTCCTTGTCACACAAGTAATGTAACCATCGTAAGGCTTTGACCGAATATTAACGTTTGACAAAATTGGCTGTTTGAAGACTGATGACAGCTAGTGTGCTTCGAACATGAATCGTTGCCAGTACAATAAGTAACACGTTTTGGCAATGTTGAAGGCTGCTTTCAAAGGATCGATCCCTCCGTTATCCTTGAAGAATTCTTGAAATTTTCCACAGCAACACCGTAAAATGTCTACAACAGAACGACAATATTGTAACATTTCTTCCTGAAAGTCGAACGGGTCCGAGGCATGATTCTGGTACCAAGCGTGGAATGCTTCTTTTTGTTCAGTATGCATGTTGTCGGGGTCGTATTAGAAAGCCTCATGCAAATTGGGTAGAACGGCGTGTTGATTGTCTTCGGTACTGAAAAAAGTTCTGGAAATAACCTTTGGCCATTTCTATCCTGCCAAACGTTTAAGGCATACGACTCAGAGGCATGACAAAGTAACTCATTGAATCTTTAAGCTGCACTTGACCCACTTGCATGGAAATGATTTTGGCTCCTTTCAAAGGTAATTTAGGATGTTCGATTCTTTGTTCCGTATGGTATCTCAACAGAAACTGGCCATCGTATCCCAAGAAATTGTGAGGTACATAGCATAGCAGGTGGCATAGCGATGATAAGCTCCGTAACGATCGGTGTCTTCTTAGCTCCACGTCTCATAAGATCCATTGGGCAAAATCGGCCAGTGTGTTCGATTCCCGAATGATTTTTCGTATCCTCCATGAATCTTGCTACAGTGAGGGCAAAGAGTCAAGATAGGCTCTGTCTATGATGCACTTCTCGCACGCTCGGTGAGCCACGCAGAAATTAGGAGTGTGACTGCCAGTTTCTAGCAATCATTCGAAATTGAAAAAGATGAAATTGCCTTTCTTCTTCAGGCGATCTACTTCTTCTTCTTCATGTTTGGAATGTAGCATTAGTGTTCAAAGTCCACGATTCGGCGACCAATGTGACATCGTTTCTTTCCTGAACATACATGTGCCTTGGCACTGTTGGTATGTATGCCTTGTCTACAAGTAGGACACAGTCCCTGGAGTTGACAAGCACTTTTTCGCTGTGAACCTTGTGTTTTTAAATGTTGTTAGTAACAGACAGGACTGACAAACGTGCGCTGATAAGCTGGCAATGCACTCGATCTTGTCCTTAGTCCAGACAGGGTTTAGAGCCCAGATATCCCTCATATTTTGATCCGCAATGCTTGTGTTGCTCTCGATTGTTATAGCCATAGTCACATTTTTCACATTAATAACCTATGACAGGAATGCTGTGTTACTGGTAATGGCAACAAGGTGTTTATCTTCACGATAGAGGTGAATGTATTTTCCGTCTTTAAAATTGTCGCCTCGAAACAGCAGTGGTCCGCGCAGTTCTTGATGGTGTACTTTCAAGGTGTAACGTGGATCAAAAATGTCGTGCAAGTTTTGCATTTCATGAATGTGTTTTTAGCTATCCCTGCTTGCTGTAACATGAGTTCTGTTTCTCTTTGTTGTTTGGCTCGGTCCGATCGTTGAATAGTTTTCCAGGTTCTTTTACATATTGCCGTGTTTTTCTTGTCGGCATATGTTCGTCCTACCACGATAGCAGGGGCTAAACACATCTTGGGGGTTTTTTGGATTGTTAATTTGGACGGGGCTCTTTTATGTGCTGCTAAGATCATCTAACAAGATTGTATTTTTGCGTTGTCCTGTCCCTTTGGAAAGAGACGCGTTGATCATGAACAGTGTCGCTTTTCCCTCTGTGATGTGAAACTTGTTATTGGATTGTTGCATTTGTTGGATCTTGTCGATAACTTTGAAAGGTGTTATTTCTGCTGCGCTACTAAACTCGATCCATACGGGAGACTTCAAATTGTCCTGATGAATGGAAAGTCTCAAGCAATTGTCTTCTTTGGCTTGAGATTGCCGTTTCAGTGTGGTTAACTCCGCATTTTCTAAGGGTACGTAGGACTTGAAATCTTTAAACTTCACCGTGTTCGTGTAGGCTGTGGGTCTACATTTTCTAGAGGAGCATTTGTCCGTCTCTCGAATGTGATCGAACTTTTCAAGATTTACTGATGGTAATAGACTTTGACTGGGTGTAGACTCTCATGGCTTATATTCTGGTTAACTCATCTTATCTTCAAAATCACTGGCATGAATTTAAGACTTCAACTACTGTGCGAGACGATAAATCTCATTTTTGCCTCTAATTTTCTCCTCCTTTATTTACGAAATGATGCGATCGTTTCATCTTGATTGCAAACGCTCAAATGACTACATTGGAAACGCCATGGTCCACTATATATTTATGTCAGACCGATGCATGAATAAAGGGCTGATGACTTCCCTTTCAGTATTCATTTTGCTTTCAAACGGATCAGCACGATGGAAGAACCCACATAAATCGAACTTCTTCTGACTATAGCTTTTCGAGGTCTCATACGAAAGTTTTCTTTAGACAATCCGAAGGACTATTAACTTTGCTTTCGACATAAAAGTCAAGATACTTGCTATATCTGCCAGAACAAAGGGTATTGGGTTACAACAAGTCCAGATCGTTATAAAGACATGACAAGTGCCAGAAGAGACAAAAGTCAAGATACATGTTATCATTGTCAAGAGAAAGGACATTGGTCTTCAGAATGCCATAAGAAACAACAGGAGCAGGAGAATGAAGAGGAAGAAGAGGTGCCCTGAGCAAAGAAAGAACTACGAGACGCTAGAAAAGAGAAGAAAAGAATGAGAGAAAAAAGATAAAGAAGAGGAGCCAAAAAAAACTGTGAAAGTGAAGAAATTCATAAAAGAGAAAGTGAACCAAAACAGACACCGAAGAAGTCTATGACCTTTTTTTAAAAACAAGTGTTGTGTTCTGTTGTAAATTGAATTGTAAATATTTGTGCCAGAATAGACCAGACTCAAAAATGTGTCTGCTGGTTTTGATTGCTTAAAATAAGAGTCTACACTCACTCACACATATACATACTAATGTTAAAAAAGGAATTTTGAATTTTCATTGGTTTTGCAAAATGAATATTAACTCTTTTCGAAAGAAATGGGAGGCCCTAAAAAGGACCGTTGGGTGTTTATTTTTTCCTGAGAACAAACTCAGGAAGGCGAAGCAATTCGCTTTAACTGCCTTAAGCCTTTTCCACGACCAAGGCCTACTTGTGGACTTGCTTCTGTCAATGATTTAGTAGAAATTACTAGAGGTGGTATCTCTGGTGCTGTTAGGGGGTTAGACTGTTTGGCTCGGGAAGGTATTTTTCTCTTGGGTCGTAATAAAGAAGTCTGCTAACATTCTTTCAGACTTCTTAACTCGACGAAAATGTTCAAGAGTACCGTGACCGTTTGACTTTCACTGTTCTCCTTCTCTCTAACCTTTGTTTCTTCTCTATTGCTTCTTCTTTTTTGTTTCCTTCACGCCTATTTTTCTTCTCGCTTTTGCTGTTCAAGGAGAATACTTGTTCTGCCTCTTTCTGCTACTGTAAAATTCTTTTTTCTGTCTCTGTCTAAAACCGTTAACGTATGGTAAAGAAGGAGAAAGGTGAAGGTGCTGATGCCCGAACAAATTCTTGCGAAGAGAGAAAATCTACAAAAATTCCAGTTGAAATCGGTCTCTTTGGGAAGTTTCACTGTGTTCACTGTAGTAGCCACTGCTATGCCATCGCTTTTCGTCTCCACAGCTGGTGCACCCCTACTGATTATCTTCTTATTTTCCGTCATGTTTCACAAAACAATGTCGCATCAATTCACTGCACACAAACGCTAGTGCAGATATATAGGGAATGTGACGTTACAAGTAGCTCTCTTCGGATTGGAAGACAGACTCCGTGAAGTGACCGAAGTTTGAAACGCGTGTTGAGATTGGTGAAAACTTTAAATTCGTTTCGATCCGCTCTTCCCCTATAAATAAACACGGTTCACTTCCGACCAGAGGTGAGACAGTTTAAGACAAGCT
The DNA here is from genome assembly GCA_016746295.1 of Potamilus streckersoni. Classification (NCBI taxonomy): domain Eukaryota; kingdom Metazoa; phylum Mollusca; class Bivalvia; order Unionida; family Unionidae; genus Potamilus; species Potamilus streckersoni. The sequence continues at coordinate 1,157,939 of JAEAOA010001088.1, forward strand.
TTGAGAAATTTGAGGAAGAAAAGAAGACCTATGTAATTTCCTGTATGTTAACGGAATGGTGTCAACATAACAAAAAACGGTCCTTTTCAGGGCCAATTTCGAAACCTCGAAAAGATTTTTTTTTCAATGTTATCATATATATATTTATGTGTTCTATGTCTCTGTGCCTCCATTGTATGTGTCCCTCCCTACATCAGTTGTAGTAGTTATGTGTGTATGTGTATTTGGGTCAGCTCCTTGCTACAGTGTTGACAATGCCCAGTACCGTGACGTCACCTTATCTATACCATTCCTCTAGTTGCTATACAGTCCCAATGTACTAATACAAACTTCCTATTGTCGCTATACGGTACTAGGCTGATTTTGTTGCCAAAATCTTGTCGCCAAAGTGGCCCAGGATGATTTTTAATGATAACTCCCATTGCCGCTTATTCGTCCCCATACACTACTTGTATATACTAATGAGGAATGAATTAACTTAATCTCACTCCATTAAATGTGATTTTTGCTTGGAAATTTCGATTGCTCATTTAAAACATCATTTGCTTGGCATTTTAAGGAAAATGGTTTTTGTAGTACACGTGATATAAGACCAACTGAATATACGCAATAAAATCTGTCTTAAGGACCTAATGTTATTTGCAACTTGCTTCAAAATGTGCACGAGTCAATCAGAATGGAAATTCAGCTCACTGCATGCAAACATTACTAGCCGTCATGAAAATGCTGAAATTGCTGCATGATAAGTAATAATTTTTGCGAGACATATAATAGCTATTTACCATCTATTATGTCCCAGCTAAAAAAGAAAAAGCATATTTTGAACGAAATAAAAGTCAAATGTAGTAATGTTTTTGAGTTGACTTGAACGTTAATTAAGACCACTTCAGTTTCTTTATCCGATCGTAAGTTAAATCAATCTCATTTTCTTGGTTAAGCAAATTAGTATATTATCAGAATGTTGAAACAAAAGGCTTTCTAAAGCTGGTAATGTCAACTATTACCCTGAAGTATGAAAGATGTGGAGTCCCACATTACGATGTTAACAAGTAAATGTTTGTTTTATTTCCTTGCTTCGAACCTTTACTGTTGTTTTTAACAGGCTGACAGCTGCATCCATATTTAATATATGCTTTTCAAAGTTGAAAACCATTGTCACCTTTTAGAATATTCTTATTTCCAGATTAATACAATAATAGCTTGAGAAGAAAACGAACGTCAAGAATGCAAAAAAATGTATTGAATTTAATGTTATCACATTTTAAGTCATCTTACATGGCTTCTACTAATCTTATTAAACGCAGCACATGAGATTTTATCAGTTAACGCCTGGGTGCTTGCGTGATGTTACATCATGATTGCCTCACTTTTTCCTTTCATTTTTTGAGAAGGTATCAATTTTAATGTCACGTTTAACGCAATATTGATTATAACATGCCAAGGAAATAAGAGTCAAGTGCGTTCCCCAAGGAAAAACCAAGGTCGCTAACCAGGGCTGTGATGCGCAGGTACTGAACACGCTAACATTGGAGGAAGAGATCGCCGCTCTGCCAAAAGAGTTACTGTTGCTTCCTGATAAACCTTTATCAGATATGTAACACATTAATACTTAAATAAAAATGATCCGTCCATTTTGCTTTCGTTTATAAGGTATTTTACCTTCTTTCTTTGAGTTTAAGTTCTAATATCATAACTTTAGATACCTTGCTGGCGATTTATTTTTGATGCAGATGCAAATGGTAGTCCATGTTTATGGAACTCGTCAATCATATTTAACTACTGAAAAATGGTGCAATAGAACAAAGAAATATATAGACTGGTGTCTTTTAAAAAGTACTTTGTAAGAAATTTTTTTCAGAAACCAGGAACCAGAGGAAAACACAAGACACGGACGGTATGTGCAGAATGAATTTTTTTACATTAATTTCGTTATATACTATCAGCTATTTTTTTACAAGCGCATTAATGAGTCTTGTCTAATAATAAATGGTCGAAAAATTAACATCTCAGATAAAAGGCGACGCACACTTTATATGAACTTTTGTGCGAACAAGCAAAATCTACTTAAAATGCCAGCCAAACATATCAGTTTCACACTTTGTATCCTTTGCAAGTTTGATGCTGAAGTGTATATCTCTTATCTTTTTGAAGTCTACTCTCATTTAAACCACAGATTTCTAAATTTTGATCCACTTTACTTCATCTGCGAACTTACAGCAAAATAATGCCATTTATCTATTCTACAAAATACGCTTAATTGGATATGGTGAACGGCATATTTTCTTTCAAACTGCTTGTAGCAATTTCTCTTGCCCAGCCATTTAGATTTACAATTTAAATGATAAACAATTTTTTAAAAAGTATTTACTACATTCATACATCTCTAGTGGGTTGGTAGTTCATGCCGGAGTTTTCTCCATGTCTACCTCAACTGGCCTCCAAGGAAAGCCTCTCGTGTGCTGAAATATGGCGTTCAGCCCAAACCAACAACAACTACAACATTAATACTTCGCTGATTGTTATTGGATATATATATATATATATATATATATATATATATATATATATATATATATATATATATATATATATGAGTATTTATGAATGTAAATAGGTAGATGGGTAGATTGGTGTCTATAATGGATCGACATAATCAGATGACACGAATAATTCCACAAGCAGTCTCCTCAGTCGCAGTTCATTAATCGGAATCCGAATCTTTTATATTAATTGCAAATAGGCCTACTTGGCTGCTAATGCGTGTTACAAATTGTGATGATATTATGTTGCGGTAATTTATATTGGCAAGCAAAGTAGTTTTAAGAAATATAAAACTAATCTGGCATTATATATATATATATATATATATATATATATATATATATATATATATATATATATATATATATATATATATATATATATATATATATATATATATATATTTACATTCATAAATACTCATTTAATAATATTTTCATACATAAATACTCATTTAATAACCCCAGTATTTACTGGTTTGCTTATTTTTACTCAGAGTAGGGGAATAACATTAATATTGCACATCTTTTTTTTTTTACAACTAATTGCACTCTTGAAAAGAAAATATTTACAAAGCTTTTGGAAACGTTGTGTACAAAACATTTTAGCAGAATATAAAGGTGACTTATGCAACTTTACATGTCAGACTGTCAGACATACATTCGTTTACTACATTTTTACCGCTGACGATTTATTCCTTTTAAAAATGTCTCTCTGCTAGTGTAGAATCTCCGCTGACAATAACCATTGACGAGTCACTGAAATCAACGAATATCATGCGAGGCCAATGTAGAAAAAAAATTCTATCATCAGGACTAGTCTCTTGAGCTAATTTCCCATGTAGCTTTCAATTATTGATATCGATGTACGAGACCAGTCAGTTGTAAATGAAAAATGTCAATCCCAGAAGTAATTGCCTGTGAAGCTGAGGGCTAAAGTACAATGTATGTGAACAAAATCATCGCGGATCCGGTACAAATTAAGACAGTTACTATCATCCGGATTTAAGTAGGTTGAGCTATCCATCACACAAGTGACGGACTTTCTTCATGTAAATTTCTCGAAACTTTAGCATAAAAGAAAAAGGGATCCGTTTTAAAGCGACAATAGTTTAAGAATGTCGTAAAACAGATACTGCAATTATTTGCCCTTATTTGCTCAATAATGTCGTCCTTTTTAAATTGAACTTATATGCAGCTAAAATGTATTTTAACATTGTTCGTTTTGCATTGCAAACAAATATAGTAGTTTCTGCATTCAAACATAATAATTCAAAAATTTTCCAGTCTAAATAATTCTTCCATGCAATTTTTATCAACATAATGTTTGTATATGCTCATATTTAGACAGGTAAAAGCCTAGCTAGATGCTATACAAATGATATTTATGTATTTATGACTCTTTTCAGAATAACACGATACAATATGTTCACACAAAAGAATCCGTCTTTTGATCTATTTTGAAGCCTCTCTGATATGTATGAAGATAATAATTTAAATTGCTTCCCCTTGATCACATACCATATATCGCTTCATTAATACACTCAAGAGAACAACTCACAAGAAGTAGAGGAAGCACCATGCATTCTCTTTCATTACAGTTCATTAATGTTGTTCCTATACGTTCTTTCGGTGAAAGACTTTTCACCGCTTTGGAGACAGTTTTAGACTGTGTGTATTAATAACTTTGACATCGCCTCAACGTAATTAGTTCTTTATTTGTGTTATTATCCTTACACTGATCGTAATTATTGGCATTTGTGTGTCTATAAAGATTAAAAAGAATCAAAGTAAGGAAAACATAGTCAGCTTAATATTACATATAATATGCAGACAAAAACGTTTGAACTGCATTTTTGCAATGATGTTATGGAGACAAAGAAGATGGCTGTTTTCTAAAAGAGCTTTTATTCTCGAGACATTTCAGAGAATCAACATTTGGCGTGAATAATTAGTCTAAATCAAAACTAATAACCATAATAATTATCCAAGTATTCGCGACAAAACTATGTTTGCCGGAAGAAATTTTAACATTATCATGGTCATAATATTTAACTAATAATAATGGCATAATATATCCTGTAAGACAAACCCTTACTTTTCGCACGTGTAACTGTGCCCTTACTTTATTTTCTCTCGTTGCTCAGATGTACATTTGCAGATATAATTCCTAATAATATTTAAAATGTTTCCGAATGAAAAATATAGTACAATAATCAAACATTAAACCATGCAGAGGCATACGATATTGATGTTCATATTTTCTCCCAAATTGAGGTCTTTTTTTATTTGCTTGACTCTCGCTACCAAATTAATCAAACGTCGTATAGATTACTTTCGACAGAGCCTCAAGCTTCTTGGTCATGCGCACATAACGAAGGAAGGTATACAATAGAGGTACACCAAAGCATCGCTCATTAAACAAACGAAATTTAACAATCAGCTATATGTACAAACCTACAGGACGTTTGTTTCGAAAATGCAAAATATCTACATGAAATATAATTACAAACAAAGACACCTGATGATAGAGATGATATCGCATGTCCGTGGATCCCAGACTGCATCTTTGAACATATTGATTATATATTTATATTGGCACCAATTAAACCAAAACATGATACAATAATGCATATTTCATTGCTGGAATATAAAAATACGATCCATGCCACTATTAATATTACATATAGAGAAACTATAGTAAACCTAAACAGGAATTCTGCTGCACTCTCACACTCAAAAATGGATGAAACTATGACAAGGAAAAGGGCGTAATTTACATGGGAAGTCAAATATAAAACACTTAGCTATATGCAAAAACTACTGCATTTATCTTCTGAAAGGAAGTAGAGATCCGTTATATTCTTTAAATGTGAGTACTTGTTTTAATGAATGTAATTTGCTTTCAAGTAATAATCGTGAAAACACGTGTAGCGTGTGTAGTGAATTCAAGCCGTGATGAACGCATTATCTAGCAAAAACAGCAAGCACTCTTGCATCGGTAGTATAATGTAGAAACTGGCATGGTAAACTAAATTTAAAACCTCTACCACCTACGTTCAATCAACGTTTGATTTGTCAACGGTCCCCATTACAAATACGTTGTCTGATTTATTTTCTTCGTAATAAACTTATGTCTAGTATACTTTGTGATTCAAAAGAAAACTATATGTAGGTGATGTCTCTGATAAAAAATATTCCAGAAATACATATCATTTGTCACAGTTAGGTTAGACATTGTGGCTCTGGTGAGGCTTAATAATGGACACGTAAAATGAGTAGATGGATGAAATAAAAAGTTTCTGATGAACATCTTAAAATGTCTCTTTAAAGTCAATAATTCTTTAACGTTTATATTAAAAACATCACCAGTAGAACACCTTGATCTAGGTGAATTTCTTAAGTCTTCCTTGATAGCGAAATATACCTCAGATTACGCTTGAAAGTTTGGGTCTAGCAAGCTCATAGGTACCTTCGCTATCGCATTCTATGCGGAACAAGAACCTAAAGCATATTATTGTACTCATAGCCTGCAATTAATTATTATAGCAGTGTTATGAGTTTATACTCTTAAAATAAGTAACAGAAATGAGTGAAGACAAAAAGCTTTGTAAAATTTAACGAATAATATATTCCCTCTGAATACAAAGTGAAGATGAGAAAAAGAATTCACGGCATTACGAATTATATCCATAAATGATCTAAGAATTAAAAACACAAGTCCTAGAAATAATAAGTCATAAATAAAACTTAGTTCAAAGCCCGAAGAGATTTTAAATTGAAGGTGATGACATGTCTATTGTGGTCGACCAATGTGTCAACAGTCTCTAGTTGAATCACATAAATATTATTCCAGGTTTGAATTTAGTATAAATTCTAATGAATGTTTTTTCCAAGAATTTTATCAGAGCACTTTTGTATTTCCAGAGAAAATATCCACTTGAATCCAATAATTTTAAGAAAATAAAAGTCAGCATAAACTGGTCACAACATAATACAACTTAAAAGTGCTAGATTTTAAAGCACAATTGGTAAAATCCTGACAGTTACAATATGTTATAGTTCTCTCTGACATTATGTCACAAATTAGCATTTTATCAAAAAAAAACATACCATTATCCAATGGAAAATAACTTTCTAGAATGATCTTGTTTACTTACAACATAACAACCTAGTAAATTCACTTAAGGATATCTAAAATCCTGACCCTGATCAGCATGTTTACGCATTCTTGTTTACTTAAAAAAATAATTTGGTCAAAGAGCTCATAAGCATAGAGATAAATAAATCTATTATTAGTTGTTTACATCAATAAAACTTTTTGAAAAGTCAGTCAGTTCAAGCAAATCTTAACTCGGTTTTGGACACGGTCAAGTCCAGCAATATTATATTACATTACCATGCAATGAAATGTTTTAAAACAATTAAAACTAACAGACAAAAATTAATTAATATACATAACAAGCAGCTGAAAAACTGTCTGAAAGATTTAGTTAAAACATAGATAATTTAAGACGAAAATTCCAACCAGCACTTGTTTCTCCAACGCCTACTGTTACCTTTTTTCCATGATAGAGATTCTATAATACACTCAAAGATATCCTTTCGATGCGAAACGATGACCACACTTGCAGTCGCGAGGGCAGAAATCATTCTAGTTCATAAAAATTCTTGAATATAGATCCTATATCTCCTTTCTCGCATGGAAAGATTTGTTTTCATCTTTTTAGGAGACGTAGCTTTAGGTTTCGTGTATTTTTTTTTTACCTGACGTCAACAGAATAATCTTTTTTCGCATAATTAACCTCGTGATGTTTGGCGTTTGTGTGTGTATGTATATATATATATATATATATATATATATATATATATATATATATATATATATATATATATATATATATATATATATAAAGTAAAATTGAATGAAATTAAGGAACACATAGACAACCTAAAATTCCATATCAAAATAGAGACAAAAACTTTTGAACCTTATTTTTGCGATTGTATTATGGACATTACGTCTTTCAGCAGAAATAAAAATAGAGGTGAAGGTGTGATTCTCCAAGAGCTTATATACTCGAGAAATTTCAGAAAATCAACATTTGGTCCAAATTAGTCCAAACCACAACAAAGACAGAATAGTCATCAAAGTATTGTAACGAGACAAAACTATGTTGGAAGAATTATTAACATTATTATGACTATAATAATTAACTAAAAATAACGGCACGTAATATCATGAAAGAACCAACTTCATCCTTTATGCGAAATTATCGCCGTTACGTTTTTTCACACTTGATAATTAGCATGTAGATCAGAAACAGAATACGTAAAGAGTTTTCCACATGAAGCCATGCAGTGGCAGACTATCGTGCTAATTTGTGCGTTCTTTCAAACTGAAGCCATTATTATTTGCTCGACTCTTGCTATCTGACGCATGCATATAATGATACTAAAATGACAATATATATATATATATATATATATATATATATATATATATATATATATATATATATATATATATATATATATATATATATATATATATATATATATATATATATATATATATATATATAGTCGAATTTAACAATAAGCTATATGGATTTAATTTCAGGAATGAAAGGGAGATCCTGTACAAGCAGCTTTGGTTTGAAATAAATTATTCACAGTTTTGATACATGTCATTTGCTGCCAAGTTAAAATCATGAAAAATATTTCGAGTCGGCAGTGAATTCAAGCCTTAATAGATCTATGTATTAGCAAAACCAATGCTCTGGGATTGGTCTTATAATGTAGAACCTGCTTTTATATGATAAAATTGAAAATGTATACCACCGACTTTCAATCAATTTTCGATATGACGACAGTCTCGAATAAAATTAATATTCATATGCCATTGACACTTAGTTTTTCAGACGATAAGGCAAGGAGTAGGATGAAAACTAACTGCAGCCGATGTTTCTAATTAAGGTATCCAGAAACACATATCAGATGTCAAATCTATAATAGACTGTTCGTTGTGTATTGAGTTTTGTCGCAAAGCAATATGCTAATACCAAAAACAGCACAGAAGCACCAAGATCAAATTACTAATAGCCTGATAGATTAAAGCAGCTTAAACAATATGATACATTTCATCGTAACAGGACACGAAAATATGAAAATTATTGCAACAAGAAGATCAAACTAGATAATGTTGCTGCAGCTCGAAGTTAGAAAAAATAATTGCCAGTTTTGTTTTTGTTACCTTTTTCAACTTGTCCACGAGAAATTTTTCCTGATATTCTCAATGCAACTGCCACCAGGACTTGTATCATTACCGACTACTCTTGACGTTTTGATATATTGCTTAGGTAAGCATTGGTAGAGTAATGTGTGTGTCTGAAATAACCATAGTCATTCATTTACAGTTACGTGCAGTAGACTTTTTGTGTCAATGTTTGCTCTTTATACTTTACAAAATGTGTTTTAACTGAGCTGTTATTGATTCCTTTGTTTATTTATAATTATTTATTATTTTTTTATTTATTATTTTTTTCTTTGTCGATACCTTGTTTGTGTCGTTTATATGTTTGTCATTGGTTTCAAAGTTGGGGTTCATAGGTTATGTCACTGATTCAGAAATTTTAAGTCAGGTACATACTTAATTATTTGTTTGCTGTGTAAGATAAATTTCATTCTCTAGAGGATATTTGCCACTTTTATTTATTAAGCGATAATGCGAAGAAAGTAATGTATGCGCTCCTCTTGAAAGTTTCTCATTTTGAAATATTTATTGATAATCCTATAATCTCTGCTTAACAATATATTCTTTGGTGTCAACAATCTACTTAGCAGTAAGGAAACTACTTGCAGTCAACAATCTACTTAGCAGTCAACAATCTACTTTGCAGTCAACAAGGTACTTAACAGTCAACAAGCTACTTAACAGTCAACAAGCTACTCAACAGTCAACAAGCTACTTAGCAGTCAACAATCTACTTAGCAGTCAACGATCTACTTTGCAGTCAACAAGTTACTTAATACTCAACAAGCTACTCAACAGTCAACAAGCTACTTAGCAGTCAACAAGCTACTTAACAGTCAACAAGCTACTCAACAGTCAAGGTATTATTTTCCTACAGTGCGTGCAGGTTCATATTTTTTATATTATAACATGTGAGCATATCACTTTATGTGATTCTGATTGGTCCAGATGAGAGCATGAAATTATTGTGCATTACTGTCTTTAATGATTGGCTGCAACCGTGGGGACACGTTTTTAACCCCGCCTTCTGGAATGTTTTGATCTGAATAAACATTTTTTGCGGACATTTTTTAACTCGACTCGCAAATGGAAATTGAGGAAATGTCATATCGGCTGTATCAATATGTATATGTTACTCCCATAGGGTTTTCATTATGTCATGTTTAACAATATCATCATAAGAAAAATGGCTTAAAACAACAAGACAATAACGAAAAAACTTAGGGACAGCAGGTTGAGTGGGTGGGGTGCGTATATCAGTTACATAGATATAGAATCCACCGTATATACAAGCGTGGTTTAAATGTTAACTTAACCAAGTAAACAAACTCACCTCTGTTCGGAGAATAATCTAGACATGAATGGGTCTCCTAACTGACAGATCTTTATTCAGCCACAGCATCTTTAATAGCATATATAGGATGTAAATCCGATATAAAAATAAATTTGTTGACGTCTTCTTTACAGTCTATTTTTCAAATCAAGCACTACAAATATCAGGTCACAAATGCATTGCAGTAAATGTGTGACTGTTTGCATTTGGTAATCCTATTTCACATGAAAATCGCAACAATGTAACGTTTTTAAACGCATTTTAGTGTACACGTATATTCTGCTGTCGGCTTGCTGTACTGTGACTGCTTACCGTAAAACAATGTGGCAGCATCACATCGCATTTTTAACTTTGTTTTGAAAAATGATTTTGTGGTTACAGAATGTTCTGTTTATTCGGATGGAATCTTTTTCTTACATTTATAGTTTGTAAAACAATACAATCTAATTTTACCAGTTCAACATTTTTTGGGACTATATTTTATGCACATCAAATGAAAGGTACACCGTCTGTCATAATGAACGAAATTATTCGTTCTTCTATCAATCTAAATAACGCAAAAGCTGGACATTATTCAACTTGCTTCATAAAATCAATATTAAATCGTTGCCTATTTAAGATCCTCTAGATATGTTGAACATATTGCTATGAAATGATTACAACATTGAAAGACGGCAAAACTGGAAAAATCTAAAAACATAACAAGTCAACAATAATTTCATCCATATGAGAAATGTAATGAAATGCCAATTTTTTTTAAACAATGCCTGGATAAAGTCATTATAGTCTCAATAACCTAGCGGAATCAGATGTGAATTTCAACTAAAAATACTAAATGATAATCATAAAATGAAGGACTATAAACAAATTGTGTCCATGATATTGAACTAGCTAAATGTCAGTGAAACCAGGAAAAATAAGTCTGGTCTGGCTTAATTGATTTCAAATTATTTGCCAATTTTGTGCACGCTATATAAGGTAGTCCAACCATACCTTGTATGCTTTCATGTTGGAAATTATTAGATTCGGTGGTCGAACCATAATCTGCCCTTTCGTGTTAGAGAATATATTTTCCATGCATAATTATGGCATGTCTATACAATCCTGCAATATAAAGAACCACCATAAATTAAACCAAAACAGTACATTCATTATTACGTAATTGAGTAAAACACATACAACTTCCAAAGAAGCTAAAACCCTTTCCCGATAAAACTTTTTCTCTAACAATACATAATGCACTTGATATTTATTACATGATTATATGTGGTATGACGAATTATTGAAGGAAGATATATGTGGTAAATTTGATTGAAACGGAAAAAGGGCACTATGTTACCATCAAGTAAAACATCATCTGAGTGTGACACGACAGGGCATTTACGTAACTGGGTTCCATTTATGCTAAAACGAACTAGGTAGAGTCTCATGCCTTCAATAAAACGATTGGTAACTATTCGAACCATGTCCACATATTACTAATATGACATATTACTAGAATAGAATATATCATATAATAAATATAATATTATATAAGTGAGCATTAGGGAATATAATGCAATAAAACAATAATTATTATTTAATTATATCTTTACCTTTGTCCATAGTTGTCACCCTGAGTGAATTCTGTTTGCTATTATGAATTCGGTTTTATTTGAGATGAATTGGTTGGTGTCGAAGAAGATACGATGCTAACAATGTACGCAATGATAGAATCTATTGCCTAAGGTATAAAAATATAACTATTGAAAATGAATATTTTAATGTAATAGAATTCGGGAGCAGAAAAAGTACTTCTCAAAGATTTAATTCGTTGATTATAACCAAGTGTGACTTAATGAAGGTTTTAATGACTATATCAAGATAAAAACATTCTAAAAGAAAGTCGAAAGAAAAATATCAGTACGGTCAACGAACAATAATTAAATTACTTTTGCTTTATATTTGCAGATTAAGCCAGATCCTTGGTATTAAATGTGACAGAAACAGAGAGAGAGAGAGAGAGAGAGAGAGAGAGAGAGAGAGGGGGGGAGGGAGTTTATGGTCGTGATACTGTTACTGAAACAGAAAATTGGCATAGATCGGATGGAAATATTTTAAAATATTTTAATTACCACTTTGTGGTTCGTCATTCCGCTTATGTTCTATTCCACAGTCATTTCCATGAACGGGTTAGCAAATGGCTTAGCGTCCATGTGACTGTTTGTGGTTGATGTAACTGTTTGTGGTGCTCTTTTTATTATTAAAACCATCTTTCATGTTTAAGTTATAAGTGTGTATTATAATGACTTAATCAATGTGAAGAAAACTAGATACTAAAGAAAACAATCAACTTATCAACATGCAAAGGTGCTTGTGAATAGCCACAAAAGGCATAGAAATACATTTTGTAGCGGACACACTCGAGGATGTGAGGAGTTCATTCAGTCGGTAAATACTCATGGCCTGTGGTAAACCTGAACTCCGTTCATAAGGCAAATATATGTATTTGTACGTGATATAAATAAAATATATGTACAGTACGTAAGCTGCATCAATGATATACCACTCGTTATATAAGTCTTTATTAAAAAGAAAATCTGCTAAGCCTCGTTTCCTTTTAATAACCAATTTATACATATCGTGGTAGATCATTGATACATTATATATATATATATATATATATATATATATATATATATATATATATATATATATATAAAGAGAGAGAGAGAAAGAAAGAAAGAAAGAAAGAAAGAGAAATCTTTTTATTTCATTTTATTTCATTAAATGTAATTATTAATATGAATATATTAGCATGTGTCTAATATGTTGCTAAAAACACCGTTTTTACTTAATTCGTAAATGTGACTCATGTGAGCACAATTTGTGTACGATAGCAAATTCATTATAAGTAAACATTGAGGAATAGCTATGAATACGATTGGCTGATACTTCGTCAGACTTTCTTAATTTCCAGATGTATTGCGAAATTACACGTGTCCTTCGTGCGCGTGAAATTGAAACGACGTATAAACTTCATTTATATGCTTAGGTAATTTGTAAGATAGTTAATCGAGAGTCGAGTCAGAGTAACAACTAGAATAAGGAATAGCGTAATAGCCTCTTGTAATATCTTAGAGATACACAACTTATATTACCTTAAAAAAGGTATTTTTGTGCTAGAAGAAGTTGTCTGTTCGTATGTCTACGTAGAACAACATCTATTTTGTTAGTGGAGATGATTGTACTTCGTTATTCTGAATAATTGTTTTCCTGGAGAGCAACAATACTGGTTGGACAAAGATATTCTTCGAAAATATTCTTAATTGCGACGAAAAAATACAAACTGTACTTTACTGTGTAAATTCTGGATTTTTATGTTAGCCTTCGTTTGACGTCATCATACGCCATCTTGGACCGAAACTGAACTTGACTTTTTATTTAGGACTTTTCACAGGACTTATTTTTTATCTTTAGAACAAACAATTTGGATCGTTTCCGTAAATCTTAAGTTTTGTTTAACATATTTACATTTTTCATGTTTTCTAGGAAAATAAATTACTTTTGTTAAAATTTGCAAAGCTTGTTATCTTCTCTCTTTCTTTGTGTTCCTTTGACCAAGCCGATACGTAACATAAAGAAATTGGGCTGCTCGTCCTTTGGGAAAATTGAAATTTAAATTCCCCTAGCTCATTTTATTTGAAATTTTAATAAAAACAACAGGCTTTATTTGACAATATCAAAAGTAGAGAATTGTTTTGAATTTTTCTCGGGAATGTTTAGTAATTTTGAAATGAAAGTTCAGCTGTAAAAGGTTAGAATTATATATAAAACAGGTTCAATACTAGTTAGAAAAATTGCAATTGGAAAAAGAAAAAGAAAAATTGCACTTATAAAAAGAAATGGAAGCAATACAGTTGACATTTAAAGAAAGAGGGGAAGAATTGTAAAGGCAGTTTGAAATAAAAAGAAAGAAAGACTAATTCAATTTGGGAAAGGAAAATTAGATATTGAAATACAGAGAGAAGAATGAAAGGGAATTTCAAATCCGAATGAAAGAATTTGCGCTGGCAATAGGAAAGCACTCTTTACTGATGTTGTAGGAAATATTGAGCAAGTGCCCCCTTTTATTGAAAATGAAGTAGACAAATATTTTATTCTTTTAAAACAATTGCTGATAGTTCCAAATGGCCGAGGGAGCATTAGACTTTATTATTGCAGAGTGTCCTTATTGATAGGGCTTGTAATATTTACATTGCTTTCTCACTAGAGCAGAGATCTCACTATGATGTGGTTAAGAACTGTAAATTGCTAGAAAACAAACTGTCCAGACATGTGTCGAGTTTGCATGGGAATATCAAAACAGTTTGATAGGTGGTGCTCTTCTAGTAAGGTCAATAAAGATTATGAAAGTCTCAGACAACTCATATTACTTCAAGAGTTCAAGAACGGTATCCATGGTGACATTAGGATATATCTTGAAGATCGTGAGGTCTCAACCTTGGAAAGTGCTGCTCTGGCTGCTGATAAGCATTCCTTAATTCATAAAGTTCCTGCTGTCAACAAATCTTTAACTCAGCAGTCTACTGATAGAAAGGTGATACAAGCAAATACGACTCTGAGTAAAACTCAATCTGCCACAAATTCTAAAAATCAAGCCTCTGAGAGACTTGATTCTAAATCCTTGTCTCTACCTACATATTGTTAGATAAAAGGATACGTTATTTCTGAGTGCTTCAAATTGAAATATAGGCATCATAATCAAGATAGACCTATCTCAAATGCTCTTATTTCTAAGAGGTCAAGGTCAAGGTCATGTATTGAAAATAATAAATTTGTTGGGTTTGATAAACCTCAGTCTGATTGTGTTTTAGAAAATTTAGAACCATTCATGTCGAATTGTTCTATATCACTTTTAGGTGATTTGGCCAATCATATACCTATTAAAATTTTAAGGGATACATGAGCTTTTCGGAGTCTTTTAGTTTCAGGTATTTTGCCTTCTTCTAATGAGAGTGTTCTCATTCAGAGAGTAGAGTGCGGATTTGTTAATGTTCCTCTCCATTCTGTTAATTTGTCATCAGACTTAGTTTCCGCACCTGTGACAGTCGGTGTAGTGTTCTACTTTACCCGTTGAGTGCGTTCATTTGTTGCAAGGCAATGACTTAGCTGGATACAAGGTTGTGATTAATCCAATTGTAACTGACAAGCGTTCTTTGGATCAGAAAGTTTGAAAAAGAAATCCCTGATTTATTCCCAGCTTGCGCAGGTACCAGAGCTATGACAAAGAAAGCTCTTGAGAATGATTTTGATAAGGACTGTGTTCCTTTAGCTGACACATGTATTGGTCAGATTTTTTATGAGGTCACTTTCGCTTCTAATTTGGATCAGTCAAAAGGTATTGATCATAGTGATCCTCTGTTGAATACTCGTTCTCTTTTATTTGATCAGGATGATAAACGAAAATCACTTGTCGTTTAACAGGAGAAGGATCCTGAGATCTCCTGTTTGTTTCAGCGAGCTGTTAGTGAAAATGAAGCAAATGAAGTACATGTCTGTTACGTCATTAAAAATGGAGTTCTTATGAGAACTTGGCGACCTCCCGGGGTACCTGTTAGTGGCGAATGGTCGATAAAATATCAAATTGTGGTTCCTAAACCTTACAGACTGGAATTACTTTGTTTGGCCTAGAAAACGTTTATGGCTGGCCATTTAGGGATAAATAAAACGTATCACAAGATCTGGACTCAATTCTACTGGCCAAAAATCAAAAGTGATGTTTCAAAGTTTTGCAGATCTTGTTACGAGTGTCAAATTGTAGGAACACCAACTTAAAGAATACATAAAGCTCATTCAAAACCAATTCCTACATTTGACAAACAATTAAATAAAATTATGGTAGATTGTAAGGATCCCTTACCAAAGACCATGTCATGTAACCAAATTTTCTTGTCCATCATGTGTAGGTCAACAAGTATTTCAGAAGCAATTCCTTTGAGAAATTTTGCTCAATTTGGCCTTTTCAAATTTGATAATCTGGTCAAAGGTCAAATATCAAGTCTGGGGTAATTCAGCTTGTTAAACTTGAATTGGGCATTCAGCCGTTCAAGACCAAAGTGAAACTATAGTTTCACCAATGTATGATAGAAAGAATTTTTGATTCCTGTAATAAGGTCCGTTCTCTCCTGCTTATTCTGCAGAATTTTCTGCAATTAAGATTTTATAACCTTTATAAAGTAAGGAAGAAAATGAATGAATCAAAATATAATATATTAGTACTCAAGTCTAAGTAGATTAATGGAGTACTAATATTTTAAAAGAAATAGCCAAGTAAATAAAGCAATTAATTTAGTTATACCTGTCCAACCAAAAGAAGATTCGAATGAAGGAATTTAGTTGGATTCTACTGATCTTGGAACAGCACGTCTTCTGAATTCGGAAGTAATGGAAAATCTATACCAGAAACTTTCTCATTTGCAAGATCAAGAAAAAAAGTGAACTTAAACAATTATTGTCCTGAAGTGTCTACAAGGACAAACAAAATTTGTTCACGACATTGAAGTAGTAAATTCAAAACCCATTAAACATCACCCATACAGGATGAATCCGTTTAAACTGCAATATATGTACAAAGAGATTCAGTATTTACTGTATAATAATTTTATAGAGCCCAGTAAGTGTGATTGGAGTTACCGTGCATTCTTTTTCCGAAACCGAATAAAATTTTGTGACAAAACAGACTCATTTCCACTACCAAGAATCGATTATTGTATCGCCAAAATTGGACATGCCAAATACATCACTAAATTCGACCTTCTGAAGATCTTTTGGCAAATTCCCCTAACGGAAAGAGGAAAAATAATTTCGGCATTTAGGACTCCAGATGGACTCTACCAGTACAAAGTGGTATCTTTTGGGATAAAAGTTTTTTTTTCGAGTACTTTTCAATGCCTTGTAAATATGATTTCTTCTGGTCTAGACAACTGTGATGCATACATTGATGATGTCATCATTTACATCACCAGGAAAGAACATCTAACTACGATTCGGAAGTTCTTCGACAGACTCACGGATGAAAATCTGACTATTAATTTATTTAAAAGTGAGTTCTGCCGTGCATGTGTTACCTTTCTAGGATATTTTGTGGGACATGGACAGATTAAACATATAAATGCTAAGGTCAAGGCTATTTCTGAATTTCCAGTTCCTGTCAATAGAAAACAGCTGAGGCGATTTTTAGCTATGGAGGGGTACTATCACAAATTTTGTTCTAATGTTTCTGATGTTGTTGAACCTATGACAAACTTGTTGAGAAAGAAAAACAAGTTTTTTTGGACGAAAACATGTTAAAAGGCTCTTTCGATAGATTAAAAGCCATAATTGAAAGTGCACCAGTTTTAACAGCTCCAGATTTCAGTCAGCCGTTCAAAGTATCTGTTGATGCGAGTGATGTTGGGGTTGGAGCAGTTTTGCTTCAAGATGACCAAAATGGTGTTGAACACCCAGTGTGTTATTTTTCAAAGAAATTAAATAAACACCAGAGAAACTACTCAACAACCGAGAAGTAGTGCTTGGTCTTAATGCAAGCATTACAGCATTTCGAAGTTTACATTAGCTCGGCTCCTTCTCCGGTAGTCGTTTATAGTGACCATACTAATTCTCACAACTGTAACGTTTTACCTGAAATATATTCGCACTCGGATAAGTCAAAAACCGTCAACATAAATAATTGAGAACTACGTGACAAGGTCACATTAGTGGTCATTCGGATATAAAAACTAACTGTGCGCAAGACAAGCGAGACAACTCTTTTGATTATGCACATAATTACTGTGATTTGTCGCAAATACCAAATAGTGGTGGCTTTTTAACTGGCGAAAACGTCAACACAAACTTCATTTCAAAACACAGGTAATGTAGAGCTAAATTGTTGTTAATTGTAAACTGCGTTCTTTATCACCGATGTTTTTAATTTTTTATATTTATTATTCGATGTTTCACTGTAGTAAGATATGTTCTCGTACAGCGGTGATTGTAATTCAGTTTTTTTTAAGGTTTTGGAGTCTTGAGATATTTATAATAAAGGGAGCTTATTCAAATCTAAAATAGTTGTGGGAATGTAAGTCCACACAAAATTTTATATATTGATTTTGCCTGGTGATTTCCCTCTATTATAGCTGCGACTTTTCGATGCTAAGATATTGTATAATGTTGTTAGTCCCCTTTCAGTCCTAAATGAAACGGCAAATGGAGTGATTCCAACACCAGAGTATTATTAGCAAATACAAATGTGCCTATAAGAGATGGGTAACATCAATGTTTTTCACAATATTAATGCTTTGTGGAGTGTAAATCATGAAGAAATACCAAATACTATATACCTTGATCAAATGTAACATTTTATGAAGATGTTTAAAAACATTCAACTCATTTATTTATGGATAATTACCAAGGGGTGAGGGTGAATGGTCGTCCAAGATATTTTGGGCTATGGGCAATAATTCCCAACGTCTTACAAATTATTCAGCCTGGTAATTTCATTTCATGTATACATTTATATATTATTCAGACAACTACACTACATACAGATATACGTAATCGACATTCAAATGTGGTTATCAGTGAAGTGTGATGAAGTAGTTATCGTTTTGTCAGCATGGGTCCGATATATTTAAGTTTCTATGGCCATAGAGCGGTAATAGTTATGCAATCTGATTCGTAACGAAGCAGTGTACAACGTTTTTATCTTAATGTAAAAATGTCTAATCTCGCTCAGGTGGTTTAATTGTAGTCAAATGCCAACATATAAGTAATATTTAGAAATTTAAATATAGGTGTTGATTAATGTAAAGATAATCAGAGATATGGACCCAGCCAGAAACTTCCTACCTAGTTCACTTAATATCATCAGTAAGCTAATGTTATACAAAACAAGTTCCTGTACACTTCAGGATTAGAATGAAAAGGGGTTAGAGAAGATTATTTGATCCCATGTAAACTATGCTTCTTTTATATTTAACAGCTTAATAACTATTATAAATAAATAACTTTTCATTGACTAGAGAATTGAATGTATTGGTGTAAAATGTATTTATATTCCCAACTAAAATGTTTGGCTAAAATGAAAAGTTTACAAAATGTAGGATTTGTACAGAAGTGTACTTGAAGTATTGTAAACCACTGTTAAAAGTCCAAAATTGTATATGAGATACATGAACAATTTTTGAATCATTATATTCTTTACATTTATTATCTCATTGCTGTATATTGTATATCGACCATTTATTTGACATTTGCAATGGCCCCAAGTGGCCGAGTGGTCTAAAGCGCTGTCCGTTACGGATCCTGTAATCTCACCTCTGTCTGCGTTGGTTCAAGTTAGGGATTCGGCGAATGTGGATATGAGAAAGCTTGCCAATAGCTTCTCGTGGGTCGGTAGTTCTGGTTTCTTCTCCACCATTAATTCTGGCCGCCATGAATAGCCTATCGTGTGCTGAAAAATGACGTTAAGCCAACAACAAAAAAAAATGACATTTTCATATTGTAAGTCTACGATTTGTTGGACATTTGCGCATTTTGAGAGTTGAAATAGAAGCTCGTGTTTAAATTAGAGTTTAATAATAGATTGTATCACTGACATTATCTATTTCATTATCATAAACTGTACATCCGCAGATAAGTTTAGTCTACGTGCATCTGATGCAGTGAACATTAGAAACATCTTTTTATATTTAAAAAAACTGAATATATAGTAGGTATTTCGGTGATTAAGACGCACATTGAATCTATCGGTAAACATCTGCACAATATAACCCAAACTTTACATAAAATCGCTTCCAATTGTATATTGGCAATGTGCTGAGGTAACAACGAAGGTGTAAAGATATACCTTTTGTCCCAAATCAGCGAAAATATCTTTAACAACATATAAAAAGTGAACGAGAAAGTGGAAAGATTGAGTGGAGAGTTAAGTGAATTACAGTGTGAGATTGACTCAAGGCCTGGAAACTGAAAACAAAAGAGTTCGGAATGAACTGACTGATGGATTACAATCTTT
Organism: Potamilus streckersoni; assembly: GCA_016746295.1. Lineage (NCBI taxonomy): Eukaryota > Metazoa > Mollusca > Bivalvia > Unionida > Unionidae > Potamilus > Potamilus streckersoni. The sequence goes on from JAEAOA010001088.1 coordinate 1,178,107, forward strand.
AAGAAAACAGGTGGATGACCAATATTTGAGGAAACAAAATCTAATTATTTTGAAGATAAAGACGCAAGGGAATCAGTTGACACGTGCAGAGGAAGCGGTGGGATAAGTCAAATGCAAACTAGGAATAAAGATCACTGTCGAGGACTTGAGCATCGCACATCACATGTGCCATTTCTCTGAATCAACGGATAGACCTGTGATCTCAGTTTATCTCCAGAAGGAAAAGACTGGAAATTATTCAAAGTCGAAGACTTTAAAGGGCTTAAACTGTGTCTGCAAATTCTAGAATTAATGTGCTCATTAAGTCGAAATTCAAATAAAGAATTACCTAAAACAAGGAAGTGTTATTATATCTAAATCAAGGAACACATTTATAAGATCATGGGAGACACAGATCATCTTGGGATTAAGAATGCATTTTCAATTAGTTTCCATCCAATTCAAGCTGTTGTATTGAAGAATAAAATTCAGTTATTCATACATAGAGTAAATCTAGATGTAAATAGCAGCAAGATCATTTTAGATACTTCAACTCAAAATTACAAATTATAAACACGTATGGTCCTAACGTCAACAAACCAAATTACTACTCTGAAGGGAGGTAGGATATATAGGACTTTAAAAAATGAGCATATACTTATTGGAGTGAACTTAATTAATCAGCATATACTTATTGGAGTTGACTATGATCTAGTCATGAATCATGCGTTTGATGCATATAATTACAACTCACTATATAACCCTAAAGCAAGATATGCAGTAATTGAGATTTGTGCTGAATATAATCTAACTGATATCTGGCAAGAAAGAAATAAGGATTCAAAAGGAAACACTTGGAAAAAGAATAAACCCATCAAGCAGGCAATATTAGGTTTCTTTATTCGCTTCAGAAAAACTTTGTTACAAAAGTATGCCTCAATAGAGCCAGGTTATTAAAAAAAAACATTCTCTAGTCCTACGTACCATTTCCTTAAAAAAAAACCAGAAAAACATGGAACATTTTGGAAATTTAACAATTTTCTTCTGAAAGATTTAGAATACGAAACATTTGTTACGGACTCAAATTTATGAGTGCCAGAACAAAGATATTTCTCAGACATCCATTTATAAATTGGAACCAGGTACAGTTTCTGAGATTAGAATCTCTAATAATAACCAATTATATTTGGGTAGAAATAAGATGGGAAAACTATGTATGATGCTTCGTATAAGAAAAGACAACTAGATCAAAAGCAAGATCAGATTGTAAATAAATGTACTGTTTTAAAAGAGCAAAACAATATACCCCAGTCTACATGAATTAGAAAGGAAAAAGAGCCAGTCAGTGAAAATTCGTGCAAAAAAAAAATGGAACGGATTACAGTAAGATGTTGGACAAAATTTTTTGAAAATGGAGAAAGGGTTTCAAACTATTTCTATAATTTGGAAAATATAACCCACGTGAGTAAGATGGTGACAAATTTAGATAATTAACAAAATGAAACATTTACACAGAAGTTTTAACAGAAAAAAATTCTCAACTGGGTAACAATATAATATTGATTTTATTACACGAGTTGAATAATGTTCAGCTTTTGCGAGTTTCATAAATTTAATATTAAAATTTTTACCCACTTGAGATATCATTTTATCACATGACTTTATTTCGGTAGAAATTATTTACATCAAATAAAGAACGAATATTTATGTTCATTCTGACAGAAGCTGTACCTTTCAATAGTTATGCTTACAAAAAAATCATCCCAACCAAAGTTGAAAGTAGTAAAAGCATATGAAACATTTTGATAACTATAAATCAAAGAATAAGAACACATCCAAAAAAACAGAACATTTTACAAAAGACAAAACATTTGTCAACACAAAATGTTCAAGGCGTGTGATGTCGCATTGTTTGATACTGTACACAGTACCGGTCTGAGTTGACCTACACAACACAATGACAGTGTTTACGTTCAATTCCACATCACAACTTAACATTACATTGTAGCGATATTTGTTTGAAAAGACAATTAATGGATACAGAAATTCATATTTTCTGTAATGTATTTGTGATTGTTTATTTGCAGTTTCTGATTTGGAAAATTAGACTGTAGAGAAGACGTAAACAAATCCTATTTTGAGTCGGACTTGCATCACATAAATATGCTGCGGAGTAAAAACTGTCAGTGTCAGTTAGGGAGACCGGTTTATGTCTACATTCTTTTGTGAACAAAGGTTAGTTTTTTTACTTCAATAATTTCACATTTAAACCAAGGTTATAAATATGGTTGATTCCATGCAAACTATATACCGCCCATCCATCCCGACCCTCACCATCGTTATCATCTGAGCAATACCGGTAGTTTTACTTGATGTAATTATTTTTGTCTTCAAGGTTTTGACATTTTTCATGTTATGATATGTTATACATGACATGACAAAACCCTGTGTAATATTGAAACAGACGAAACCATTTATCCTAATTCCCTTTCGCGAGTCGAGTTAAAATATGGCGGCCAAAAATGTTTAATTAAAACAAAACCTTCCAGAGGACGGGTTTGAAAAAGTTTTCCCATGATCGCAGCCAATCAGTAAAGAGAATACTGCACAATAATTTCATGGGCTTATTTTGACCAATCAGAATCACACAGAGTGATATATTCACGTGGATATCATAAATCCGAAACTGCGCACGCTATAGGCAAAGTGTACCGACTATGTGGGAAAAACTAAATCCTGCAATACAAACCTATATTCTTATCACAATGTAGATCCTGTTATAGACATTCCTCAACTAGATATTACACAAAGTAAATCAATGAATGATCCAGTTACACTAACGGATGCAACACAAATCTTGATAAAACGCCTAACAACAAAACTTTGGAGAGAAGGTAGAGAGTAAATTGATAGATATGTGTGCGGGTTTGTTTGTGAGTATTTCTGGTTTCGTAATATTCTTGGTAATGGTCCCTTTTGGGGATCTGGTACAGGCCGTTCTACCTCACGTGAGTCACGCAGCTTTGACCCCGAACTATATGCTATCCTCTGAGACGCCATATATTTGTTTCTATCTGTGTTATTATCAAGATCCTACAGGTATACAAATCATGGTAAAGTTATCTTTCCATATATAATTTAGCTTTCATTGCCTTCTTTATATAATCTATTAATTCAATATATAGTTTTTATCATTAATATTTTAGCATAAAATAAACATTTATCATTTACATTACCATATTTGTTTATTGTTTTATTCCTTATTAATTGTCTTTCCTGGTTTACTTCTAAACAGTTCAATATCATATTTGTAACAATAAATACTTATGATGCAGTAAATGACACGATCAATAGAAACTATTATTACAATAAATTAATCAACCAAAATCCGCTATAATGCTTTTTAGCACACTTTAATATTGGGAGTGCCAATAGACAATTAGTTATATATTTACTATAGAGATACTTTCAACATGCTTAGATAATTAATAGAGCTTAAGCTTATGATTCATGTTCTATGAAATTACTAAATTTCCCACACCCACTCCCATTACCAAGCATGTGGAATGAACCATGGATTTGCATGTACCTTGACCTTCGCCTGCATGTATGAATGTATGTATGTATGTATGTATGTATGTATGTATGTATGTATGTATGTATGTATGTATGTATGTATGTATGTATGTATGTATGTATGTATGTATGTATGTATGTATGTATGTATGTATGTATGTATGTATGTATGTGTATATATATATATATATATATATATATATATATATATATATATATATATATATATATATATATATATATATATATATATATATATATATATATATATATATATATATATATATATATATATAATTTCATATTCATTTACCTAATTATGATAGGCAGTTGTTTTTTAGCATAATTAATTTCTTTATTATAATCAAACACTTAACAACTATTAAGATATAATCTAAACTTTTGAGTATTGCTCAGGACAAGTTTGATATCAATTCGCCATACTGTAATATGTACATTAATCTGATTCCTTGCTACACTTTTTCGCTTCAACCAGTTAATATTAATAAATGTACTCATATTTATCGATTACTATTTAAGTTTTGTACATCCCACATAGCTAGAGATATGGTTTGAAGTGGTTCAATGCGATATAACCGAGAAGGCAGATAACAGTCCAGCACCTTTAAACTTTAAATTATGGGAAAATATTTGACTTATTGAAACTATAAAATTCCATTAGGACAGGAAGTCATGTGATTATCAGAGAGAGAGAGAGAGAGAGAGAGAGAGAGAGAGAGAGAGAGAGAGAGAGAGAGAGAGAGAGAGAGAGAGAGAATTTAGCTATAAGAAGCATATAATATTTTCATTAGTCTTGTGGTAATCTAAACAGCTACTAATGTATAAATATGTATAAATTTTTGCTGTTTTCCATGTTAGGTGTATTTCGTTGTCTACTTTGTATGGATTGTTTCCTTTGACTGCTTTTAGTACATTCACCTAGAAACCATTTGCACGCGGAGACAAATGAAAGCTAATTTTCATATAAATTTTATTTGTATCTACAGTAGTATATATAGTTGATGATGTTTTATCAAAGATACTCAAAACAAATATATTTCGACACCGCCCACTTCAAAGTAAATATATTCTGACACCACCAACCCACTTCAAAATAAATATATTTATTATCTCACAGAAAATAGAAATTTATATTCTAATACGAGGAGAGTTCTGGCTCAGTCAAAATGTCATATTAAACAAATAAAATATTATATATATATATATATATATATATATATATATATATATATATATATATATATATATATATATATATATATATAATGTCATACTCAATCAGACATCTTGGATTCGATCTAACAAATAGATTTTGTAAAAGATTTAATTCGATCAAAGCAGCGTCAGGGTATACTGGTATAAAACCTAAAATAATAAGCGATTGCATTAAAAAGGTGGGATATTATGTATTGCCGAAATGTGGATGAGTCTGGTTATTCCCAGTTGAAAGCGATGTGAGTATAGCGGGATGGGCAGATGATGTGATGACATTTATTGACAATATGGTTGATATATTATTCGATAACGATATTACTAAAGCCATACAAAATTAATTAAACTACTTTTTATCATAATCTTTTTCGTATTTGCTAGCTCTCATTGGCAGAATATCTGTTAACATACTATAAATAAAACGAAAGTCGCGTATCAAATCGTCCATGTGATATTTTATACCACGTAAATAAGATCGAATTTGATCGAGTAATTTTTTTAAAGGTTTTACTCGCTTTTTTGCAAGTATTTCTTTTAGTCGTTTGTCGAGGTTCGACTTTTTTACACGCTGCTGCAAGAGAAACGCCGACACCAGATATTATTAACAAAAACTGATTTAATGATGCGCCACTTGAAATTATACCAGAGCCGGTCATTAGTAACGGCAGATGTGATATTACTCGCAGTATTGATCTACACTCGTGACATTTATTTATGATGCCAGTAAATACATCGCCAGCTTTCTTAACATAATCGTTGACTTGCCCGAATCTTGTATTTTACCTTGGTCAGCAAAGGTAACTATATTATTAACAACCGCGGTGGGAATTCGTACAAGTACATCTAAATATTTGTATATTGCTCGTTTTTAATCGTCCTTCTCTATCTTGAAAAATAACACTTCGTTTTGATCTACACTCGTGACATTTATTTATGAATTGTTTCGTTAACAGTGCTATTAAATCGCTCGACGATAACGCTTTTTCCTTCATTTCCAGTTACGTATTTTTTAATATTATTTTGTTCCAAAAACTGCTCGAACTTTTTATTTAAAAAACTCTGCTCCGTGATCTGTCCAGATTTTGTTTGGCTTTCTTTCTGTTGTTGTTATTATGCGCTTTAACGCGTCAATCATTGAGGTCCCTGTTTTATCCGAAACTGGTACACTAAATGCATATTTACCAAAAACATCGACAACATTAAAAAGATATCTCTGCGGATCGCCATCAGCTCCAACGTTAAATTGAGTTAGATTTGACATATCAACTAAATCTATCGCCCAAATATCTTCAACTGCATTTGCTACAACTTTACGTCGCGGAAAAGTTTGTTTTTAGGTCTATGTAGTTCAGACGCTAGCGACGCTGGGTCATCGTATAAGTCTTCACCGAGTCCAAGTTTATATTTTGCTCCAATAAAACCCTGTACCAGTCTTCGGTCGACACGCTCTCGCATATTTTCTGGTTTCATTTCACTAAGTTCGTCTAACATCACTTTGTAGCAACTGTGTTTTGTTTCGCCACTAGGATGATCAATATCTCTGTAGCAGATATCATGACGCATCGCTATTGCATCAACCTGATAGTAAGGCTCTTGTCCTGGCAGCGGATTATCATTTTCGTCAAGCTGCTTATCAAGCGGATTCCACGGACAAGTATATTTATGACCTGGTAATGTCCAACCGCCTTTCAGTTTCGGTAATTTGCCAATTAATTTATGTATATCTATTCCCGTTCCAATTATTTCTGTTGTTGCATTTCTGGCAATATGTAACAATTTTATTTTGATCTAGATATCAATTTCTATCAGCGTCGCAGTTGTTCTTCATTATTTATTTATAACTGACAAATTTTTGATGAAATATGTTGACTTTTATAAAATTTGTTGATTTGTTAGGTATTTTAGTCGATTTTTGCGATGAAATTAGCTCATTTTGCTAGTTTTCGTTAGGTCAAAACCCCAGGAAGGTTAACGGGAAATAACATTACGTTTTTTATTTATCGATCAAAGTCTGGTTTTGTATAGTTTTTTATCGGAAAATGATCATAAAAAATCTATAAAATGCAAACAAAATAACTAGAAAAAACCGGATTTTGATCGATAAATAAAAAACGTAATGCTAATTCCCGTTAACCTTCCTGTGGTTTTGACCCTCAAAAAATAAGAAATATTACTAAAAACATAAATATTGTTTTAGTCGTCTACTAAAATAACGTCCTTGATAACATCAGGGGGGCATCCAGCCCCGGACTTTGCTGCTGGCAAGAACATGCTTTTTCTTTTTCCAAAAATTGCGCAAATACTTTTCAGCATTATTCTATTATTCTTTGTCTTTTCCTTGTTTTCACCTTTATTTTCTGTTTTAGTTTTGCACTTTAGACAATATGTTGACATTGATTATATTTGTAAGTTTAGATAAAATTAATCGCGATCTCATCATCAGCGCGAGAGGGTTGTTTATCAAATTGCAAAATAAACTTTAAAAAATCTAGATTTGTGGTCATCTGTTTAACGAACATCACGCAATAATAAACGCAAGCGGAAGTTCAAACTGGTTGAATCTGATTAGAAGAATAATTTATTATTTTGTATTTACTAATATATCGTTTAACCGCATCACTCTGTGGAATTCCGAACGAATCGAAATAATTGTTATCAAAAACAGCTACCCGATGTGTACCAGATCCGTCATTAAAATCTTGTATATTTATAACGCAAGAACCCAGCAATGCTGGAGATGTAAGTTCATCTTTGGAATAAACTCCGCGAAAATTTTTAAATTGTTGTAATTTATCAAGTATATCAAAATTACTTAACGCAGGAAATTTTATCTCCTTGTTCCTGGCAGCGTTGGTCCTCGTCCTAACAGGCCCGGCAGTAGACTTCCCGCCAGTCCTGCCAGTAATGGGGCTATTGAAAGAAATCCACCTTGTGTCTTTTTTTTCGTCGTTCTTTTTCTTTTCGTGGTTGTCTTTTTTTTTCTAACAGTTTTTTGTTTAGGCATTATATTTAATCTTTAGACAAAAATTTTCTTTATACCACCGCCAAAGACATTGCTTCTGACAATACCACTAGCTTTAACTGCCTTTGCTGATGCGCATGTACTGCTTCTGATGCCGCTGCTATCCCTAATGTTCCTAATACTGCAAAAAAAATTTAGGTAGTAACGTTTTGGCTATAACTGATAGTGCCGGACCTAGGAAACCACCATCCACCGCAATGCATTGGGACAGCGCAGTTATTTGTGCAGCGCTCAAGTTTAAAACGAAAGTTTTTTTTGCGATCGTATTTATTTGCTTGATTTTTTGTTAACAATAATTTTGTTAAAGTCCCCAAAGCACTCGGGTTGATCTTCAATGAAACCGACCTCCGCTTCGCAATAGCAGCTGTTAATTTTTTAACTTGGCCATTGGTTAAAAGTATTTCTTTTATAATATATTTTGTCATCTTATATAACGATTACAGATTAAACTTGTATTGTCATTTTACCTCCAATGGAGTCGATTGTCAAAGATCTGTCGCTTATCACTAATGCATATACATTTAACGGCGTTGGAACTGCTGGAGCTACTGGAAGTTCGAGTGTCCAAGTAACCTCAATATCAGCTGTACTGTGAACATCTCGCTCGCTATGTTTACTGACGTCAAAGTAAAATATCGGGTAAAGTGTACGAAATTCTTCTACTGATATATGTGTTCCGTCTCCAGTATCTTGATATTTCTGCATCGAGTCGAGCAGGTACATATACTCTCTAGTAATGTTTTTATTAGCGTCATGTGCAAAATTGCATTCGATCGCTCGTTCTGAATATTGCTTTGAATTTATTCTCGCATAAATTCGTCTAATATTAGCGTTATCAAATATTCCATTATTTTGTGTTTGGCTTCCGCGTCGATCTTGTCTCTGGAATACAACAAATAAATGACACGGCAGCTGTTTACTCGATGTTATTCTAACTCGCCATGTGTAGTCGGTGGTTTTCGGAACTGCTGTTTGATATATTTTATGTTGTTGAAAATGAATTTTATTGGTGCGTTTTTCCAGTATACTATCTAATTCTAATGCTTTAGTGGCCGATGGAGTTATTCGTGGCATCCACAGCGCAAGTTTGTTTATGATAAATTGTACATCAGCCCCACCAAATCTAAATAGGCAATCATTTTGTTCTGCTGGATCTAAAATAAGCGTATGTTTAACTCCTCGAAATACTTTATTATAGTGTCTGCAAAAGCCAAATATGGTACTTAGCGGCAACATCATTGTAATTTGACTTGATCCTGCTGCGAATGCTCTTCGCTTACTATTACCTTCATTGTAACGTGCAGTTTTAAAACCCGATATGTGAGTGTTAACTTAATTTAACATTGCAGTACCATCAGCACCTGCTCCTGGTGGTGTTATATTAAGATTATTACAAGCAGCAGTAAGTGAAACTCTTGTAGCGTCTGCATTAGCGTCTGCAGCTGGTGGGTCTATATTAAAATTGGCAGCATTAGCAATAAGAAAATTTCTCACATTTACAGCACTTCCAGCTGCATCCGCTCCAGCTACAACTGCTGTCCTTGGCATAAATTCTGTAGATGCTGCTGTACCATGTCCAGTATCTTTAAACCACATCATATTAGTTGCAGTTGATTTAGAGTAATCATCGGAAAACAAAATAATATTTAAGGCTGTACTTGCAACTTGTAAGTGATTTGAAATATCTTTGATAATTTGATTGGCCAGCTGATATCGAGCACTTCTAATAATCACCAACCATTATTTATAATAGGTACATCTGCTCCAGCCGCAATTGCAGCAGGTGGATTAGCAATTGTCATAATCCGACCACGAACTTCTAACATTGCTTTGTGAGGCAGTAGAAATACGTCCTCGTCTCTGGTATTAAATGTTCCAGCGCCAGCCTTATTAGGTTCGTTAGAATTTTCATCGAGATATTCAACATATTCAAATTCGGTTACTGCGTCGTCTTTGTCAGGAATTTTTGTAAAATCGAGATAAGTTTTTACAGACATTTTTTATTTCATTATGTTATATAAAATTATTGCGGCGTTATAACTTTAGATATTAAATTTCGTATAATCTGCTCGCCCTTTGGTGATAAAAGTTTTTCGTTGTTGTTATCATTGCTCTTTGAGTTTCTTTTGTTGGTGCGATTTCTGAAATAACTTGTTTCTGGTTTTCCAAACGATGGAGATACACCATAACTAAACCTATGAGCTGTCCAATACTGCCTTCTTTAGGAATTATAAACGTCAAAGCATTTTTCACTGTTATTCGTGCTCGCAATGTATTAAAATTTGGTGCTAGCTCAAAATCGTCTGCATTGCCGCCGGTTTTTGCTATAATTTCTTTTATTATTTTATTTAAATCAGTTATATTATAAGCTCCTTGTGGAATATTATATCTTTTTCTAGGTGTTAAAATTTCCGTGAGTCTTTGAAATGCAAACACATCATTAACACCTGTATTTGCCATGGCATTCCAATAACTGCAGGAAATCAATCCAATTTCGTATTGTTTTTCACGATCTAGTTGTATTGGCGGAACATACTTTACTGAAAAGTTCGCGCTACATTTATCAGATTGGCTGGAATCGAGTAATAATGTTGCTGACATTTATTATTATATTTTTATAATATTAACTCGCGGTATAAAGTATCGTATTCGTCAGATACCAATAAATTACTAGATCTCAAATTATCAAGTATATCGATGATTTCATTATCAATTTCAGCACCAATATTGCCTGCTTCTTTTGCAGGAAAAGCACCAACACCAGATATTATTCATAAAACTGATTTAACGATGCGCCACTTGAAATTATACCAGAGCCAATTATAAGTAGTGGTAAATTTGATATTACTCGAATTATTTTACTAAAATATTTGCAACATTGTTTTACACAAACTTTTTATGATAAAATCTGTAATTTTGCATTAAAGCGTCACAATCTTGTTTTGGAATTTCCCCAGAAATATGATTGAAATCAACAATTCGGTTTTTAATTTATACAATATTTGTTTACAGTTTTTACACAATACTAAAATCTGTAGCACCAACAACTGAATCAAGAAATTCACAACACTTATTATTGTTAGGATTAGCTATAAAATCTCAATACTTGTCATAAACATTTGACAAAGTATCCTTATATCGTTCATCTGTCAATATCTTATTTTTGTTTATCCAACTGTAGGAATTAAAAGTGTTTCTACTTCACGTCCATAATAATATGTTTCATTCACCATATTCCCGTATTCTCTTTCTGTTTCATCAAAAATCCCAAGTAGCAAGTTTATTTGAGTCAAAGTAAACTTTTTGAGGACAAGATATTGTCTGATAATTGCATATACGACTATGAAATTTATCAGCATTAATTGTTGGAGTGATTTTCGTCCAAGAAAGGCAATTTAAGTAAAGTATTTACTCTAAGCCATAATTTTTCGTATTGTTTTGTGAACATTTACTCGACTTGATTATAATAAATTCGTAATGACAATTGTCTAGAAAGTTGGAGCGATGGAAGTGAAATATCGTCTTCTTTGCCATAATAAGAACTGAACTTTACATCAAATATTATTTGACTGATTTTCTCAACAAAAAAATATATTTCTAGCTTATAATTGTCCTTCATTTGATAATGAAAAATTTGTCATTGTAATTGTAACATTTTTCTTAGTACTTATCACACATGCCGCTAGGGATTTCTTACCAACATCTTTTTATGCATTAAAACTATTATTATAAAATTTTCATGCAACGGGTATAATTGCTGGTTCAGACATTATTCTCCAACGTTATACGAAATTCGATCATCCATTGTATATATTTGCAATGATGTTAGAACTGGAAAAGGATGTTCAGCAGTCATAATATAACTCGAAAATACAAGTACTTGATGACAGTCTTTTCTGTTAGAATTGTAAAATATTTTTCTCTTAAAATATAAATGTTCTTTGTACTATATCATATTACCCAGTTGATATCGTTTGATCCTTCTTATTGCCAATTATATCATATTACCCAGTTGATATCGTTTGATCCTTTTTATCGCCAATTATATATTACACAGTTGATATCGTTTGATCTTTCTTATTGCCAATTATAAATAAAGCCAACAATAGAGTTTAATTGACCACGCAAAAGAAATTACTAGATAACAACTGCAATGGAATATTTAATTTTATTCCAAAAGTTTTCAACTTCTCCTTGACTATCAGAGAAAGCATGATGAGGGTTAATTTTCAGGATATTATGATTATGCGCTTACCTCAAACCCATCTCGTTATTAGTTGCCTCAAAAAGTGTTGGAATATACCCAACATTATTTTGCATCGTTTTATACCACTTGATATACTTTCAACGTACGCCTTATTTGTCAAATCATTAGGGTCAACTGGAACTTATATAACGTTTGTTATTTTGTTTATTCTCATATTTATGTTACCTGACATTGATCCACTGGACTGTCTTAAATACGGAACAAGTGCTCCTCTTAACTGAGCGTAACTATTTTTGAGTTATTCTCATTACAAGATTGCAAGTCATTGTGTCGCCACGTCACAACAAGATTGATTTGTATTTCTCATTATCGCATAAAAAAATGTAATTCGATTAATCTCGCGCAAGGAGTTTACAGCGTTTAAAGATTTATTAGGAGAAATACGGAATGTTTTCCTAGACTTCATAATGTTGATGTGAGAAATATTGCAAACTAACAGTGTGGTGATGTAACAAAAGATTAATTTATTATATTATATCGTCAGGCAACCAAAGACTAATACCATAGTAGTATAGAGGGGTAGATTAGCGACAATGGAAAATACATTAAAGACCACCATCCCCTGGGGTACTTTGGCGTCAAGGGGAATTGAACATGGTAATTTTAACATTAGTGAAACTATAGCCGGACAAGATTTATAGCGTCACGTAGACCTCTATGTTAAATGTAGTGGGTTGTACCCTGGCGACAATGGGAATTTATCATTAAAATTTTAACATAGGTGGAACGATAGACGGATAAGATTTACAGTGACACGTATACCGTCATGTTAAATTGGCAAACCCAGAGACAGTGGTAATTTTGTATAGAGACAATAGAAATGAAACTTCTGTTGTCGAGGCTAACGGAGAACATCTGTTCGATGGTCTGAATTATATAAACGAGAAAACTATTTTGCCGCTTTGCTAATAATATCGTAAAATCATAATAATGCCTTTGCTTAATATAACATGTCCTCACCACGTTTTTGAGAAAAAAAGACTGAAATTTCCTAATTTGCTTTAGGAAATGAGGCGAATATCTGGACTATGTAAAGTGTTACTACTTAAAGTACTCATAGACATCCAGAAAGAACAGTTAGAAAACTCGCATATGCGAAAGTATGTATTATCGTTCAACCTTACCTTTACTCTTTTAAATACAAACAATCCCCACCAACAAACAATGAAAAACAACAATGAATAAGCCTTAAGATGGAATTGGATGTGATATATAGAAGATTATTATATGCTCTTTTTTTCTCCGTTAACTTTACATTGTCAGAATCGTTCAATATCAAGCGATATTGAACACCTTCATATTGCACTCCCACGTGACCGATGCACGTGAATAAGGAACTACTTTCTATAGGAAACAAACAATGGACGCAGACTCCAGTACTTTAGAGTTACTGTGTTTGTCGGTGGATTTAGTAAACCAACTGTTTTAACCATTTGAAAGTAGAGATGCCAAGGTTGAGAATGTGGATGAATCACAGAAGAAATTTTCAACATATCTGGCGACTGAACATGATATCAGAAATGTTCAGCGATGGCTGTATGAAATATAAACAAAGAAAAAAGGAGTAACAACTTTTTTAGACAATGCAAAGAATGAATGAAAATAAAATTACATAACATAAAACAAAAAAATATGAGAAAAATCTGTAATGAATTGTATAATCTGCACATACCAAACCGTTTTCACAATGAAATGCATTAATCGACATTGCCAAATATAAGTAAACTGGTTTTTATGGCAGGTGCATTGGATTATTGAATTAAATATAACATATATTCACGATACAAATGTTAAAAATTGCAGGTATTATCCTAGACCAATGGGGGTTAATCAACTTGGAATTCTGATGAAACGAGCAGCCGAAAGGGCACAAATCCAGGGGAGAATTACCAATTACTGTGACAAACCTGTTAAAAGCTGGGGTCCCTGCAACAAAGATAATGCACGTGACTGGGCATAAAAATATGTCATCTATAACTGGTAATAGTAATGAGAATAAATCTACTTGCCTTTTTGCCTCTTTAATCTCCTCAAAATGTACTTTGTGGACTCTTTCTGCTAATAAGAATTACGTATTTCCAAATACTGTTACACATCTGTGTACTATAATATGTAGGCTTATAAAATCCAGACTACATTGTTTAAATCGAAATCACATTTCATAGTAGACTGTACGGAACTACGCAAGAAATGAATCTGTTGTTCACAAAACATAAACAACAGTGAAACCAGCATCTTCTTAAGAATTTATGATTAAAAACTTTCATATTTTCCAGCTTACGATTCCAAACTATCCATGGTAGAACAGAAACAGTTATGCAGATTGTTGTCATCGCCAGTCCCAGAAGTCACACGTACATCGTGTGGAAAACACACAGAAGGAGATAATCAGAATTTGGCTTTGTTGACAGAAAAACAAAATCTTTCAATTCCGGACCAGCTGGGAACTTTGTTCAATGGTGCAGTCATTCATAATATGACTTTAAGTTTCAATTTAAGATAGACCAAAATGGGATTTCTTTTTTAAATGAGTGAGCGCGCGGTACGCTATGAAGTCAAAAGGTCGATGGGAGGAGCTATATGCGCATAAATACTATTATTGTATTTTGAAGGAGAATCTACGATTGTCAACTTATTTATTTTAATAATAAAATAATAAATTTTATTATTAAATATATTTGGTTGTGAATTTTATTATTAAGTCTAAGGTGATGAAACAAATATGAGCAAATAATAAAAAAGGTTACTGCATTTGAATGGGAAAATAAGAACTCCGTTTTTTCAGACGGATAAATTGCACTCCCAAGGTCGTGCAGTATAGCCATCCGAAATACTCGTTCATATTTTCTCATACAAATGCAGTAACCTATAAATACATCCTAGAATTTTTATTCACGGGAAGAGATGAAGGTGTCTATAACTAATAATGATATTGGGCAGCTATACATTTCTTCTTTCATATGTTCTGTGAACAAAGGTGTATGTTTCAATGCAGACAATCACGAGTCACATTGGCAGGGCATCATTTGGGTGTGCCGATTTTATAGATTCCAGTTCAATTTATATTACAGACATTACATGAGGACGCGAGACGCTATAGATTCCAGTTTAATTTCTTGTCAAGATATTCCATGAAGATAATGGATCTTATCTATTTAGGTTTAGTTTCTACCACAGTAACATTCCAAGAAAACATGTGTTATAGTGGGTACAAAGGTATTAGGATCTCAGGTTGGTGCAATGTATCGTGTGTAGATAAACGGTATTTGTAAACATGAATGAGAAGACATTTGTATATTGTTGTATTGCGGTTTTTTGCGTATACTTCCTTGTGTTATCATCACTCAGGTTGATAAATAATCTTGTTTCGGTTTGATATACTTGAGCCAACCAGTAACATGCAGCATCTTCACAGCAATTAGAACATGTATTATATTAAAACTTACAAACTGTATAACTTAATCTCCCAACACCAATAATTTCCACCCCCACCAACACACCATTTTTTCTGAACCTTCCTGGTCTGTAAAGAGTGTGGCCTTCTGTCAACATCGATTACACGACAAGAGCTAACATAATTTGGCAAACTATTTTCACCAATATATATATATATATATATATATATATATATATATATATATATATATATATATATATATATATATATATATATATATATATATATATATATATATATATATATATCACTGACAGCTCCACGTCTTTGAGAGATTACCTTGCCATTATTTTCGGGGCCTCCTACCACTTCTGGCATTACGATAGTTCATGGGCAGGTCAGGCTTGTAACGCCCTTTGATTATCACCGACACTTTGTTGATAAGATGTTTGTAAATTTGTTCAATATCGTGTTCGATATCGATTTTTCCGTCATGTCTTTGAAAAGCTGTGCTTTTCACGAGATTGTTGAGGTTGATATTCCACACACCATAACGCCTGTTTAGTATCGGCCATGGTGGTAAAGAATTCCAGTGTACAATAAAGCCACTTTTTCGTATGCTGATTTTTGATCAACCGAGCGCCATCTGCATGGATCATGACGTAACTCAGCCCATTATTGGTGCTAAGGATCATTCCATCTTAATTGATTACGTCATATCAGAGGTGGAAAAAGTCTGAAAAGCTTGAATGGTATAATAGCATCTGGTTATTTGCCAGATCGAAGTCGAGAGACACAAAGAAAGGGTTCTCAAGCCATGTAGCGACAGATGTCTTGGGTTAGATGGTGGCATTTACGTAGCCATAGCTCAAACGTAAGGCGGAATTGTTCGCGTTTTGTATGTCATGGTAGATTGCGTTCACGTCACTCACATACAAATTTCAGCAAACTTCGTGTATCTGTCCCCTTTCCGCGTTACTACAGTAAAGGTAGCCGCCGGCAATGTAATTTGTGTCGATATTAAATCAATGTACTTGTAGTAATAACATCTCTCTTACAGTAGTGCACGGACATCCGGAATGCTGTGCTGTTCGTTCCAATTCTCAAGCTGGTATTACATCTCAAGAACAGGTGCCATGCAACGATATCGATTTATGAGATGACCAAGAAGTTCTGATGGTTGAACGTTTCTGCTGCGCTTGATAACAGCAGATGTGAAGTGATCGATATTCGTGTCTCTGAAACAATCCCCTTAGAAACACTTGAAGGTGTGACTCACTTTTCAGGCACTTTCTCTAGCCGGTTACCTCAGCCTCAGTTCAGATCAATGAAACTTGCTTTTTTTACTCCACAAACTGGTTCCGGGTTCAGCATTTCTAGCAAAATTTCCTAAAATATCCAGCCATACCTAAACATTGCATCAGTTATTCTCTAAGGATAAGCACAAAAATTATAATATAGCATTGACTTAGCGTCTACATGTCTAAGCTGTCGTTGTTCCACGATATGTTCTATAAATGCAACAAAATCATGGCAGAGATCACTTTGAGATAAATTAAATTTGTAACACTCATTCTACACAAAACTTTTCGAGTCGTCTCCAAGTGATCTCTCCGGGAGTTGTTCTAGATCTTGACATCATCGATGTAAGCATCACAATTACCTAGACCAGATGTAATTATGTTTATTAAAACTTGTAAAGTAGAAGGCGAATATTTTATTCCAAATGACATTACTTTATATTGATAAAGTCCATCTGAAGTCACGAATGCCGAAATTTCCTTTGCCTTCCCGTCAATGGACTTTCTCGGAATCCTTTGAAAAGGTCAAATTTGATGAAATATTTTTAATTTCATTTTTTGTCATTGCCTAGTAAAAAATGAATTCCTTGATGGGTAAATACAACACTGTTCCAACTGTCACGTGTCCTAAAACTAAGTCTGATGACAATCTTATACAGTGGAGAGGAACATTGACATAGATGTATTATATTCCCAAAATAAGAACACTTTCATTCGAAGAAGACTTCTCAAAAAAGGCAAAGTAACTAATAATGAAAGACAATGAGAAGCTCCTGTGTCCCTCAAAAGGACACGTGTCCCTCAAAATTTTATTAGCAAGAGGATTACAATAATCACTTATAAGTTATATAGAACCTTTGACATGAATGATTCAAAATTCTTCATAATAAAATCAAATGGTGGTTTGCACGCCAAAACCATAGTGTTGCTTTCAATACATAACCATGATACTGACCTTTTAGAGATAAGAGCATTTGGAATAAATATGTCTGTATTATGTTGCTTATTTTACAATTTCAATAGAAATAGCATTCTCTTCTTGTAATAGGTGTATCTATGAAGAAAAAGTTATTTCCAATCAGTCTTAGCAGAAACATGACTTGTATAATTGCCAGATTTAGATTTTAAAGTGTTCTTATTAGACTGAAATAACTTTTTACCACAAGACTGCAGAGTAGAAGGCATACTACAAAAGAAACGTTAGTATGAAAGGAATGTTTTTTCATCTGTATGAACATCATTTTCTAAACTTTCGAAAAAGTTTTCAACAGTTTAAGTCTTAACGTCACTATGGACATCAAATAATATAAGTAATCTGAGGTTATCGTAATCGTCACCAACATTTTTGTCTAAGCATCACCTATCAAAGAAATGCTCTTTTTCTTGCAAATTCAAGATGAGTTTGTCCAGTTTCTTTTATATAGTTCCTTAACATTTGTTGACAGTCCTCTGGTTCCAAATTAAAACCCTTCAAGATTCATTCTTAACCAGATTATAATGTTACGTAACGGCTCGTTCTAAGTACCAAAAGAAAGAGTCAAGACAACTTTGTAAATTTTAACAAAGGTAATATATTTTCCTACAAAACATGAAATAATGTAAATAATTTAAGCAAGACTTACGATTTACAGAAATGATCCAAATGTTTGTTCAAAATAGAAATACAAGTCCTGTAAAAGTTCTAAACACAGTCTGAAAGTGTCTGAAGTTCCGGTCGAAAATGGCGGTTGACCACGTCAGACGAAGGCTAACAGAAAATTCCAGAATTTACACAATAAAACAAAGTTTGTGTTGTCCCGTTCCAATATAGAATATTTTCGGGTAAATGTACATATCAGTAATGTTGTTCTCCAGGAAAACAATTACTCATAAAAACGAAATGAAAATAGCTCCTCTAACAAGACATGTTGTTCTATGTAGACATACGAACAAACAACTTCTTCTAGCACAAGAAAAAATACTTTTAAGGTATTAGAAGTTGTATAACTGACTTTACAACTCTACAACTGTATATGACTCGACTACGACTGTCGACTCTCGAATAAGACTGCCTGTTCGTGATTGTGTATGACTTACAAAAATTTCAAACATATATATGAATGCTAATGTGTTGACTGAATTGCACGCGCACAAGGACGCATGCAATTTCGTAATACTTCTGGACATCCAGGAAAGCCTGACCCAGTATCAGCCAAACGTTTTCATAGCTATTCCTGGATGTTTATTTGCAATGAATTTGTTATCATACACAGCACGTGCTCACACGAGTCACATCTACGACTCAAGTAAACACTGTACTTTTAGAAACATGTTAGACGATATTAATATAATTATATTATTAATTACATTTAATGAAATAAATGAAATAAAAAGATTTATACAAAATCTGTTCCTTAACACACACATACTTTTAACTACAGGGTCGTAACAATAATCAACGCTTTGCAGTATTAACAGGGAAGTGTAGATGTCACGAACGTTGTAGTAATAGAGTCCAATGCTCCTTTTGTCATTTCAAATTTTTAGCATTTTTTCCAAATAAGGAAAATATTTATCTACTGTATTGAAGAAGACTGACTATTGATGTTGCAGCTTAATCAGCAAATCTATTTACCTCCAATTAGTAATGATTTTAATATATATCCTAAAATCAAAGAGAAATATTCACTATACAATATGTTTTACCAGAAGAAAAAAAATATCAGGATGTGAGTAGTCAGGTACGACCTACACTCATTCACTGACTTATCTCAACCACACAAATTTAAATAATATATAAATAAAAGTCAACACAAAAAAAGATAAATGAATATATGTTTTTTTTTTTATTTTTCTTGCAATTATTGAGAATTGCAATTGAATTTTGAGGGATGTAAGTTTAGGATAAATAGATATTTTAATATAGACTTATATCGACTCACAATTATATATGTACATGCAAACATACATCAAAATTTGGTTTTTGGATAGTTTTCCATCCTTAAGAAATTTTGTTTATATGCGTTAATGTAAATTTGTCAATATTTTGGAGTGTTCTTAGTATTAAAGATAAATGTTCACTAATAAATATACACATGCATGATATAAGAAAACTGACAGTGATACACGACGTATTTCCCATTGTAATCTCCTCTTACGCAATATTTCGATACTAATAGCTACATGCAATATGCGATGAAGTGATTGTATTTCAAATAAATTCACTAGGCTTATTATAGTACTTGAATATAAAACAGCAATATGGATTAAACGTAATATCTAAAATAAACAACTATAACAAGCATATTGTAGCTCTGATGACAATTTCATTGATTAAAACATTTTTGTAAAAAGAGCAAGCACTTAGAGCTGTACTTCAACGGATATATTCTACTGCACACGAAATATGTGTAGCATTTTACTTTGATTATCACTGTCACAATGAAACGTTCTCTGTTCTTGTCAAAGAAAATTCTGATTGGACGTTGAGGAATACAGGATCTAATAATATGAAGCCGAGTACCTTCTGGAGATAGCTTATGAATATTCTGAGAGTTATGCCCCACTACATACAAGTTGTCCTCTTTGTCAACGGCTACACCAAGTGGATGGTGTAGATCATTTGAAGCGTACGCAAAGTACTGCCTTGCATCTGTTACACCAAAACAATACACTGAATTACACAACTCCACAGAGATATAGACGCGTGACTTGGAATTATTTAGAGTGACATAAACTCCTTCGATTCTGTGGCAATAAAACTCGTGAAGATACTTCTCTCCTGTTGTTTTGCTGATAATGCTCCAGTAACAGTTCTTCCTGTCATCTGTAGGTCCGGTAACTACGACCTCCTCTCTGCTCCTGGCAACCACGCCATAACAAAGATACCTGGACTTCACTGTTCTTGTGACTTTAATAATCTTGTCTCTGATGGACAGTAACTGGATTGTCGCCATGTCAGTTAACGTAACGGCAACCTCATCATCGTGTACCAAACACATGTTTTTTGGATGTGACTGCAAAGTGAAACTCGTGATGAACTGGTAGTTTGAATCATACAGGATGCATATTTTGTTATTATGGTCTGCCAGAACAATGTCTTCCCCTGGTAACTGAACACCGCCTGAGTAGAATGTCGTCTTCTTACCTGAAGATTGTATGTCCACTGCAGAAACGAAATTCACCTGACTATCTCGTCGAGGTCTCCTTGTGTTTAATGTAACTTGACTCTCACTAATATCATAACATGGGAAGTTCCTACGATATACCTTGGAATTAAGTCTAACTATAATGCTGATATTTGCAGACAGGATTTCATTCACAAGGCCCCAGGCTCTAGTTGAACTGTAACTGTCTCGATTTCCATATTTTTCTCTCTAACCTGAACTACGTAGAATTTTAACTTCTCCACTGATGTCTTACTCACAAGAAACTTTTGTGTGTCTGTCCCATACTTCAGAGTTGATTCGAGAAATGTGAGAGAGCTTTTGACAGCAGTTATGAAATTTTGGCATTGCTGATTCTCCTCCTGTCGCCTGACCATTTCATCTTTATATATTTTACATCCCTCTGTCGTCACCATTCTCTCAATCTCATCCAGCCGTTCGTTAACATTTGTTCTGATGGCACGAATTTCATCTACAAGGTTACTTATTTTTGTGTCTAATTTACAAATATTTGCTTCATTCGTTTTTATAAAGGTTTGCAGGTGTTTCTCAACTTTCTTCATCTGTTCCATTATTTGTTCAGGCATTATGTGTTTTGGAAGACTTGGAACATCTTTACTCCAACTACTTACTTTGTCACAACTTCTGTGATCAGAAAAGAGTCACCACAGCATACTACTTCGTGGCTTTGACAGTAATACTGTACGTGCTTGTCATGGTGGTTAGGACATCCAAATCCTTCTGCAAACCGAATCTGGTGTTCTGATGTGCTGGTCAATTCTTCAATGTTTATTACTTTATGATCCCTGGTAGCCTTACTTCGCTGATGAGCAGTTAAACAAGAATTGCATAAACTTTCCGCACACACGACACAAAATCCCTGCGCAGACTTGGATTCACCAGCATAATTGCAGCCGTTTCAATACCTTTCTACTTTCTCTTCCGATCCATCTGTCACTGAAATCGGGCTTAGCGGATAAAGAGAAGCCCACTTTCCGATGGAGATTTAAATTTGTGCTGAATTAGTTATCGCTCTACATACTGGACACACAAATTCCTTCACGACCTCTACTTTACGGCCAACTGTTTTTGCTATATAATTTTGTAAACACTTTTGGCAAAAAGAATGCATGCATGGTAGTTGCCGTGGTAACGTCAAAACATCCAAACAAATTGAACACGCCGATCCATCTGCTAATACTGGCTCTCCAACAGCGCTGGTCATTTAATGTTCCATATAAAGTTCACGAGGTCTTACTTTCTTTGCACATTTATAATTCCGCAACAACCGTAAAGTCAAAGTTTGTTTAAATGTCGTCAGAAAAAAATGTGGGCGTGTTTCAGCAATCTACAAGTTTGTTTGATCAATGATAAAGATCAGTATAATGGGCAATATTATTGTGCCGGCAAACACGTCGACTCAGATAACTTTATCTGGTCTATCTTTTCCTCGCAGCTTTAAAGGTTTCAAGGCAGCTTTAAAGGTTTCAAGGCAACGGTATTTGTCTAGATTATATCCTTACATCGGCAAAATTAACCTGGTAACGTTAGGGCCTGCGTTGCTCGAAGCACGTAGTGCTGATCTTTAGGTCGTGGTGACAAATATAAACTTTTACTTGAAATATATTAAAATTTTAAAAAATCAGCAAATATAATTAAACAGGCTTTTGCTAAATAGCATAGCTGAATTGCATACCACATTTTCATAATAGGATCTTATTAAAACGTATTTGGATATGATTCCCATGTCCATGGATGTTAATAAAACATATCAAACTTCATCCTCTTTTCTTCTTCCACTTTAATATATATTGACCTCTTTCCCACCCTAAGCAGCCAGGGATGATTGAGAGAACACTTAAAACTGAGTAATATGCAAGTTATTAAATTATATTTTAAGGTCCTGGGTCAATTGTTTTAGGATTCAGACTAATGTTACATGAAATTAGATGTGGGGGAGGAGTCTTATTTATCTTTAAATTCAATGTAGCCATAAACACGCAAACCATTAAAGCATTCCTTTTCAACTGAAAGATAACTATAATGATTAGTCAAGGCGGACAGAAACAAAATTGCCTGCGGGGACCATTTTAGTACATTTCTCTGGGAAGTAATTTTTCATAAATGAAATTGCACGACCATTGATAATATAAATGAATTAATTTGGAGTCATTGGTTAAATTTATTATACGTAATTAATTTTGATATGACTAGTTTCTTCATCAATTTGCCGTATTGATCACTATTATTTCAATAATTCCTGCATGACTTGATAAATGTTTTGATCTTTCTGATAATCGGAATTTCGTATTAGAACTGCTTTGTGAAACAGAGCTTGAATGTGATTTTGCTGGTTTGAAATTATCTTACTTTCAAGTTTATTTAACAGTACTTTTCGCTATGATGTAGCTAATTTCGCTAGATAAGCAAGGAAAATGTTTCGATGCCAATTTTCTATTCAAATATTCACCAGAAGGCTGTTCTGATTTCAAATACTCATTCTTTTCAGTTCTACTAACATAGCTAGAACGTGTAGCAGACGCACAAGTATATCGCTTTTATTTTTGTTACACCAGTCTTCTAGATTCATAAATAAATGAATCGACATCATATATGTATGGCATTTTAGACGGAGATAAGATGACAATAGTTTGTTGTTGTTGTTGTTGTTGTTGTTGGGCTTAACGCCATTTTTCAACACACGAAAGGCTATACATGGCAGCCAGTATTAATGGTGTAGGAAGAAACCGGGAAATCACCGGAAAGAACCACCGACCCACGAAAAGCTACTGGCAAGCTTTCTGACATATCCACATTCGCCGAATCCCAGACTCGAACCCATGCAGACAGAGGTGAGATAGCAGTGATCCGTAAGGGACAGCGCTTTAGACCACTCGGCCACTCGAGGCAAGGCATGTTCCACTGTGCGAGGCCGGAGTCGAACATCACTTGTTGCGAATGATCAAATCTTCGTTTTACCCCTCCCCCGCCAAAAAAAGGTGCAATAAATTGTTTCTTATAAATGGACCGGAATACATGATGTTGTGAGGGATATACGATGTTGTATTCCCTAATTCTTTACATTATTTGAGATAATCACTGACACTTATACTTATAAAGTGGAAATATCTCATTCTACAAAATAGTTTTCTTTGTAGGTCACTACTTCCTCAAATCGTATCTTTATTACACTAAAGTTAAACTTTGTTTCATTTCGTATATCTAGTTTGTACCTTATATGGTACATTTCATAATCTGTTTTATTTGCATGTAGATGAGTTATTCGCTCATGAAAACTGTTGTTGTTGTTGTGATTAACGCCATTTTTCAGCACACTATAGGCTATTCATGGTGGCCAGTATTAATGGTGGAGGAAAAAACCGGGAAATTACCGGAAAGAACCACCGACCCACGAGAAGCTACTGGCAAGCTTTCTCACATGAAAACTGTAGATGCATTGTAAAGCCTCAAAAA
>JAEAOA010001088.1:1207500-1257500 GCA_016746295.1 Potamilus streckersoni
TCCTGGGGACAACTCTCTCCTGCTGTCCAGCTTATAAGGTTCTGATAACAAGTCCGTTTCTTGTTATCTTTACGACCAGTAACTACGGCAACCTCCCTGCTCGTCTTAACCACACCGTAACATCGATACCTGGTCTTGTCTGAAGCACTTGCATTTGACGAACACTAACTGGACAAACTTCGTGTCAGGTAATGCAACGACGACTTCGTGGTCGTGCAGTAAACATATGCCCCTTGGAACTGACTAGTGATGAAGTTTTAAGTTGAGGTTGCATGTTCTGTTTTCATAATCTGTCAGGATCATGTCTCTCCCAAAAAACGTAACAGCACCTGAGCAGATGGGTATCATTTTACCTGGACACCGCATGTCCACTACCTTGGCTAGTTTCGTCAAACTCTTAGAGGCTTCCTCGTACTAGATGAAACAAATTTCTCACTAATACCAAAACATATGAAACTCTTACGATATACCTTGGACTGGGGAGCGGCTATATCGCTGATATCTTGAGATATCCATCACCAGGCCACCAAACTCACGCTGCCCTCTAAGAGACTATTTGTTCATATTTATTCTCTTATCTGAAGGATTTCAACTGGGCAATCGACTTCTTACAAGAAAGTTTTGAGTGTATGCCCCATACTTCAAGACTGACTCGAGAAATGAGTAAGAGTTTGACAATATTTATTAAGCATTGACATTAATGATTCTCCTCTTTGTTGCCTAATCATTACCGCTGTATGCATTCGAATTCCCTCGGTCTTAACCATTCTCTTAATTTCATCTAGACTTTCTTTAACTTTTTTCTAACAGTCGAAATTTCAGGCGTACGGTTATTGATTACTGCCTCCAATTTGCTAATATTTGACTGGTTCACCGCGGTAAGGGTCTACACGTGGTTCTCAACAATTTTCTTCATCTGTTTAATTATTTCTTCAGGCATTAAGTCGCTTAGACTGCTAAGATAATCATTACTCAAACTTTTCACTTGGTCTGAGGTCAGAAAAGAACCAGTCTGCACAACAAACTATTTCATGGCTTTGGCAATATTATACTATATGTTCGTCTTGGTGGACGGGACACCCAAACCTTTCAGCAAGTCGGAATTGGCGTTCTGATGTGGTGGTTAATTCTTCGATGTTTATTATTTTTTTATATCTGGTCGACTTAGTTCTTTTATTGGCTGTTAAACAAGCATTGTATAAACGTTTATCACATAAGACACAAAATCCCTGTGCCGTAATGGATTCACCAGCATATTGATATCTGTTACAACACCTTTCTAATTTTACATCCGATTTTTCTATTATTGATAATGAGAAGCCCACTCTCCGGTAAGAATATATGTTTCTGCTGGCATATGAGTCTCACTACACACTGTACACGTAGCAGCAGGGAGGGTGAACCCTACAAATTTTTGCGACAAACTCGATTAAAGCCTCAGAATGCCAAATGGAGCCTTCCTACGAAATCTCATATTTTAACCCAAAAAAAATTAAAGGCCCCATTTTACAAATGGAGCCTTAGCGATTTTGTCGCAAATACATTGTCATAACCACCCTCAAATTGCTGCCATCTACGTCTACAAATTTTTGCGACAAAATCGATTAAAGCCTCAGAATGCCAAATGGAACCTTCCTACGAAATCTCATATTTTAACCCAAAAAAAATTAAAGACCCCATTTTACAAATGGAGCCTTAGCAATTTTGTCGCAAATACATTGTCATAACCACCCTCAAATTGCTGCCATCTACGTCGCAAATATGTTGTCATTTCACCCTCCCTGCTGCTGATTAATACAAATTATTTAACCAAATATTTGATCAAGTCCAATACGATATCGTGACCGAGGGTCGTGTAAATTTATTGTTATAAATCCATATGGGACTGACTGAGCATGACCAAAGTAATTTTTAAATCCATTGAAGTCCATATCGGAACACCATGTTTGCCAAATATTTCGTAGCGTATGTGTATCAACGCCATTGAATACAGCAAGAATATTGCAGTTATCGCGAATCACTTTTGGAATTTGAGTATATCGTTGAGTGACATATATCACGTCAGTGTTTTTATGCCTACCTCGGGAAAATATTCTAGCAGGGTTCTTTTGATTATCTAACATTACATCATCGTACACTACAAGATTGTTTATGTCTCCATCGAGATCTTCTACTGATGGTGCATCATTAATATCAGTAATAAAGTCGATTACACTTTCACCTTTAAGTTCTGATGCATTTTCATTAAATCTTTTAGCACTTCATAGCACCGTTGATCATCTACGGATGGGGCAACTAAATATAATTTATCCCACTTCATAAATCGCACTATCAAATTAAGCAGCA
Organism: Potamilus streckersoni; assembly: GCA_016746295.1. Taxonomy (NCBI): domain Eukaryota; kingdom Metazoa; phylum Mollusca; class Bivalvia; order Unionida; family Unionidae; genus Potamilus; species Potamilus streckersoni. The sequence goes on from JAEAOA010001088.1 coordinate 1,209,847, forward strand.
ATTGTGTTTTGCCCGATCCAGATGGTCCGATTATAATGGCACGGACAGAATTCGGAAGCGCTGCGTGGTGTTTTACCGGTTCTCTTCTTTTAGTCGCTGAAAAGTCAATTATATTCATAACTCTATATATAAATTATGGATCTATATTGTGTTAAGTGTAAACAGCGTACTGATACAACCGATCAGACAACCATTACAACTAAAAACAATAGACTAGCGCTTACTGGTAAGTGTGTAACATGTGGTACAAAAAAAATTTCGATTTTTAAAAAAAAGCAACTCGGAGGTGATATTGCCGCAAAACTTGGAAAACTCCCCGGAACCCCATGGGCAAAATACCCCGGAGAAAAACACCTTCCAGGATATAGCTACTGTGGTCCCGGAACGAGATTAGATATCAGACTTGATGATCAAAATCAGCCCCGGCCTGGTGAGTATCCGATAAATGCTATTGATAAGGCATGTCATGCTCATGATGTTGCATATAAAAGCAATAATTTGCAACAAAGACATATCGCGGATATAAAATTAATTCAAGCGTTAAATGCTATTCCCGATAAATCCTTCAAAGAAAAATTGGCTTCATGGTTGGTCAAATCAGCTATGAAAGGCAAATTGGTGTTAGGTGCTGGTAATTAAAAACACTAGTGTTTTTTATAGTATGGAATCTTTTTATTATTCTCCGAAAGGATACTGGAGGGGTAAAGCAGCAATTAGTAAACTCGCTAACGCTGCAAAAGTGAAAAAATCCACTGCAAAAGATTGGTTATCCAAACAGGCTATATGGCAAATTTATCTACCACCGCCTAAACAAATTAATTATTCACATTTTGATGTTACCGTACCCAATGAAGTTCATCAGGCTGATTTATTGTTTTTACCACATGACCATGGTTACAAATACGCGCTAACTGTAGTTGATATTGCGAGTCGATTTAAACAAGCAGAACCATTGAAAACAAAGTCAGCTTCTGAAGTCGCTTCTGCATTTGAAAGGATTTATCGACGAGGTCCTCTAAGATGGCCAAATCTATTACAAGTTGATCCTGGCAAAGAGTTTCAAGGTGCTGTTCTATCAACAATGAAAACTCATAGTGTTACAATACGACGGGGACATACTGCGTTACATCGTGATCAGGCAATTGTAGAACGATTTAATCGAACTCTTGCAGAACGGTTATTTGGATATCAATATGCAAAAGAATTCATCCAAGAAAAACGATCTCGTGAATGGGTCCAAAGGTTACCGAGTGTAGTTGCAGCGTTAAATAACGAGATTACTCGAACTATTAATATAAAACCAAATATTGCAATAAAAAAAGAATATATTCCCGAACAACCACAGCGGGTTAGCACTCAGCCACTTCTCGGTGATGTTACTGTGAGATATTTATACGAACCAGGAGAGCTTGAAGGCGGTAAAAGAAGAGCTACTGATCCTATATGGAGTGTTACTACGCATAAAATTTCAACCATAACGCGATCAACTGGTAGACCTCCAATCTACAGATTGGATTCAACTGCACCTCAGTGTGGTTTTACACGCGAACAACTACAAGTCATTCCGGACGATACTCAATTACCGCCACATGGTCTTAACTAGCTCCGTTACGTCTATTACACTCAAGACAGGTCAACATCACATTGTTTCTGACATGACCAAGACTGTTATTTTTTCTGTCTACGGTGAATTGTCGAGGGTCTTTATCCGAATACTGCCAGTGCATTATACAATTGCAACTGGCGCAGTGATTATTCTGTTGTTCTTTTAATGCGATTATTACTTCAGCATCAATATCAAATTCTCGTTGTTTTTTTTTTTTTTTGTCCTGCTGTTTGTAACCAGAGAGTTTTTTATTAATGATGCTAATATCAGTGTTATCATCGTTTGCATTAAAATCATCATCGAAAACAATCCTTCGTAGTTGATTTATTCGTCGTACTCTGGACATTGCGAGATAGACTAAATTTGACCATTCAATGCGATTATCAACTATCCAAACAATTGTATCCGTGATGGTCAATCCTTGTGACGAGTGTATTGTTGTTACATAACCAAGCGTCCATGGTGATTTATCAGCGCATAATGCATCTTCTACAGTATTGATATCAACTAGCACAATATCATTTAACACTAGAATCTGTTTCTCCGTCTGGCCTGGAATTTCAACTTCAATATTCTGCTTTCGTGTATCCAATGGTCTATAACACAACGGTACTGGAAACGTTGGAAATTTTTTCTTGTGTAGCTCAAACAACTTTTTCTGAAGTGCGTCTCTGACTATCTTTCTACTTGCTACTACAAAATCATTTGGTTTCCATGTTTCCCAAAAATCATTCAAAGGTGTTTCAGAAATTATTTCACGCGCTACTTCACATTGAATTCTATCGGGTTGTAATCTAATTAGTTTTTTTAACTCACGTAACTGCTCATCGAGTGCTCTATAGTCAGTATCAATTTCTTCGTAATAATCAACAAATCCTTTTAACCAATTATGTGGACTTCTACCAACAAATGGTGGTGGTTGACCATGATCGCCGCACAATATAACTTTTGTATTATTTTGCAATAACCAATCAAGAAACATTTTTAATACATCTTCTGAAACAGTACATGCTTCATCCCAAATAATAACCGCTGGAATAAATTTCTTACCCATTCGCTCAGGAGTCCAAGCATCGCCCTTGTATCGAAAAAAACTATGATACGTGCAAGCTTCAACATTTCGTTGTTTGATCTCTCTCGCTAGTCTATGAGTTGGTGTGAGTACAATCATGGACGTCCTCTCTCGATATAATTCTATCGCACGTGTTGTCTTTCCAGATCCACCACAACCGTTTAAATAAACTGTTTTATATCTACAAATTGGATCTGATATCGGTGGTGCTTTAGACATAGAAAATCCTTCGGATTTTTCACTGATAGAATTATCGTTCTTCAGGTAACTGCTTTTAATCTCAAGGTCTGCTGATTCAGAATAATCGCGTTGTATTTCATGTTTAATTCGCCATGTTCCCCAAGTCTCTTCGCTATTAGTAAATTTAGTTATCTCTTTGATATATTTTTTATCGACATACATTGAATCAATTGCAACTCTGACTGCTATACTAGGAAATCTATTTATCATTGCAAATAAATTGATAGATGCATAACCCAGCATAGAAGCTCTCAAATGTAGATATGCAGAGCTTTCTCCATCACTGTAAGTAACAATTCTACCTAACTTTGTTTTATTGGACAAGAAGGCTGTTTTACAATTTGCGTATCTATTTTTCTCTACTGCATCTTTAATAACGAAGTCGTATTCGGCATCATCTATAATCAATCGTGAGGATTGTCTTTTAAAGTTGAATTTTTTTCCACCTTGTGTAAATTTACCGATTATTCTTCGGCCGAGATCCTTTGCTTCACTATTTCGTTGTTTAAATATCTTTTTTGACCATTCAATGATGTACTCTTCGTCAGCATCAATATGTTTTCTAGACTTATCGATTATACTATCAAGACATTCTGGTTCTGGTAACCAGACATTAGTTTGTTTTTGATATGAGATAATCGCTTCGCTGACAATCAACGAAACTAACATTTTACAATCAATCATATATCGCAATAACACTATTGGTAACCACATCCTTTCAGCCATGTGTCTACCAATCCAAACATAACAACACGGATGAAGTCCTTCAGCGAATTCAAATGATACTACGCAAGCAAAACCGGTCAAATCAAAATCAGGCAGTGGTCCATTAATAGCAACACGAGTCATTTCATGTGTGGGATGTCCAAACCGTTTAAAATACTCACCAGCGAATCCATATCCTAGAAAACTTCCTGGATAACAGGCAACAATATCAACTGATATCATACTTTCACGATTGTATTTAACGTTCCATAGACCGCCATGATAATATTCCAAACAGCTGGATTGAACATCCTGTAAAAACTCTTTTCCTGTTGGTTTCCAATTATTTTTCTTTCTTGCAAAATGAGCTGCAACCGATGGAATTGTAAAACAATTTGTAAGTAACTGTTCGTAATCTTCGGATTTTTCATTAAAAACGCTAGCGTTTTCACTGAGACTTATTGCTAGATTTTTCATCCTATTATGTAGACTTTCAGTACGATATAATTCACCGTTAGGTTTCACAAATTGATTGAATTGACATTCTTCATCTTCAAAACTATGAAGTAGCCATACTGATACAGGGTCGTTTTTACACAAACTAGCAATAGCATCGAATAATCTTTCTTCAGTGAGAATGCCATCCTTGGTGAATTCTTCTGGGATATACTTCACTGTTCTGTCTCGCGGGAATATTGTAACCGCGGATGTCCATGCGTGTTTGTTATGATCAATAATTTTGATTGGAGCTCCGTTTTTATTGTATTTCGATTCGTATAATACTTCGCCAGTTATCGTTAAAACGGTTATCGAAAATCTCAACGACTTTTCCAATCTAGCTATATCGGAAATAGTTGCTCCGTTCTCTTTCACTGTTAGCTCCCATTGATCTATTTTTTTATGTCTTAGATCGGTTAATTTATTCCCACGGAGTGCATTTGTAAAGTGTTCTAAGACTCGTTGTGCCACACAGTTGAGTGGCTTTTCCACTGACGTTGACTGTTTCATTGGTGCTAGTTTTCCAATGTCAGGTTTCTTATTTAACGGATACATCCCATAAACGATTGCTGTTTCTGGATACGCTTTTTCATAGTATGGTTTATCAATTCCAGTTAACAGCCCTGGTCTGGAATCACGGCTAACAATGACTGTTGTCCTATCTTTGAGAATTGGTTCAAACTTGTCTCTTATAACCCATTCGCCCGATTCTAAATTGATAATGAATTTCACTCTGAGAAAATACCGTTTATTGCCAAGTTGTGATAGTATCATAGCTGCTGTTTCATCATTCATTCTAGCATCAACAACACCATCAATTTTAAATGTTGACCAGGTGTGTGATGCGCCGTCCTGTTTAAACTCTTGAACACAATCTCGTATTTTTCTAATCAGACTTCTATTATTTATTCTCTCTTTTGGTACGTCTTCGAGAGTTCTATCAAGATTGAATTTAATATTTTTCCAAGGCTTGATTGCCGATAATCTCTTGAATTCTTCATTCATATAAATAAGACAAGTATTTAAATAGAAAAGTTTGTTTATATATAATGAATCACTGCAAATGGCTTATGATCGGATCAGTAACCCCATGCAATAAATCGTGTAGAGGTGAATTCTGTGGATATCACTTACAGAGTGTCAGAAATAATTCGACAGGCCCGTCCCCATGCATAAATTGTGGGGTGGGTGTGAGAGGAAAATCACAATTATGTATCAATTGTGGGGGTAAGCGGTTTAGAGAATTAAAACGTTATTATGATAAACGAATAAAAAACGCTATCATTGACCCTAACCATGACTCTGTCAAAGACAAAATCATAAAAACCCCTCAAGACTACATTAATAGATTTATAATTAAAGCAAATAATGAATTAGACAAATAGTATTATTATATATAAATGGAGCAAGAATTCAGACCACATCCAATACTCGTTAATTATGAAATATCTCGTAATGGTGTTGTTAGACACTGTAGACTAAAGAAACCCGTGGGATATGTTAATAATCAGGGATACTTGAAATTTACTGCTGGAGGAAAGGGATATCTCTGTCATAGGGTAGTCTTTGAGTGTTATATGGGACCGATTAAAGATGGCTGTGTTATTGATCACATTGACTCCAATCCCTTAAATAACGCGATTTCCAATTTACAATGCATTTCTCAAAGAGAGAATATAAAAAAAGGAAAGACAGGGACTTGTAAGTCAGTTGGAAAGAGACCAGTACAGTCATTTGATACAACGACGAATGAAGAAAGAGTTTTTCATACAATGAATGCTGCGGGAAAATATTTTGGAATATGTATTCCTTCAGTACGAAAAGTTGCTGAAGGGATTTATCAAACAGCTATCTCAAAGAAAAATGGACATAGAATAAAGTTTTCCTATTTACAAGATAACTCTCAATAGTGAGTTATGCTATTTTAGTCATTTTTGCATGATTTTACCATTCAGATCAATTACCATAGGGCAAAACACTAAAAACGTTTCGCGCGTTAATATCATTGTGTACATATTTTTTTTTCAATATTTATTCGCAATATTCACGTACATATGCATTAAAAGAGTAAATGACAATAACTGGAACAGCCGGAACAGCCACATAGTAAATATAGTTATTGTACCGGAACGCGCGCGTGTAACACAAGACACTGGGCCAGGGTTCTATTAATAGATTTTTTTAAAAATCCCAATTACAAAGACAGCGTTAACAGCGTTTGTATGAAAATGAAATTACTTTATAATTACAAATTAAAATAGATTGTATGTGAGGTCAAAATAGTAAAATGCGCTACATGTAGTTTAGTTTTTTTAGTGTGGCTACATGTAATAAAATTCAGAAAAATATCATTCTCGATTCAAGAAATAGCAGATCCTGAATTGACAGGGATCCCCATGACAGAGTTATCTCGTCATGTAAATCCATTATTATTACGATTATTTAATCGTAATATTATAGAAATTAATAAAAAAAATGCTATTATTTAACAGTTGTATTTCTTATTTTAATGTTTTATTTAAATACTTAGCTTCCATTGAAATTACTACACAATATTCATTATGAAATGCTAGAAAAATAAATACACACCTACACATTGACACTGCAGTATTAGTTCACCTTATATATAATATGAGTCGTAATAAGTTTGGGGCTTTAAAACGAAGCCCAATTTACCAATCAAACCTCCCACGCCATTGACATGGTGTGGTTGAATTTTTTCAACTGCAACCAGGGTTAATTTCTTGGGTTGCTTTTGATTGGTAGATTGGGTGTAGGTCCGCCCCGTCGTTTCATGTTTGTATCGTCCTGTACTGTCCCTATCATTTCATTGTATATATAACCATCCTATCATTTCATTGTATATATGTAATGTACTGTCCCTAGTATCGCATTGTAAATATTCATTCATTGTAAATCCTATATAATCGCATTGTAAATATTCATTCATTGTAAATCCTATATAATCGCATTGTAAATATTCATTCATTGTAAATATTCATTCATTGTAAGTATTCATTCATTGTATATCCTATATAATCGCATTGTATATATGTAATGTACTGTCCCCCCCCCCCCACAACATATCTTCCGGAAGACCTAATATAGCATTTGTTACGTTAGAGCTTCCAATTGGGAGATCTATGTTTGTGGCCCTTGGGCTTATATAATGCGAAGGCACTAAATGAGTTCCAAGAATGTGCTGTCCCCCCCTCTGGGCCTCTTTGACGTCGTTTGGCGAGAAAGAGGTTCCAAATGAGGCTTTATGTTATATGTTCAATGTTTGTAAAGAAATCACTTGTATTTCACGTCTAATACCCATATAACCCGCCCTTGAACTCGATTGGGGAGTTAGGGTATTGTATAAGTCTTTAATGTATGTGCCTCCCTTGCCTCGGAACTCGAATGAGGAAGGGATAGGCATTGTATGTTTTTTTTTTTTTGTATATAAAAATATTTTAAAGATACAAATACATTAGTAATAATATTCAATAAATGGAATTTCAAGATATTACATCTATCATCACAGAAATATCAAATTTAAGAAATCAAGGAATCGTACTTTCTGAATTTTTGAATGAAGACAGACTTTTGAATGAATTTGAACAAATTGATATACAATTGAAACGTGGAAGATATGTTCTACCTAAAATGTATTCACTGATAAAAAGAATCCAAAAAGCGGTTAATGATTCTTTGTATAACAATGATATTAATTTATTCATTCGGCTATTTAGTATAGTTGAAGTCATTAGAAAGAAACTCGGGGAACAGTACCAAGTTCGGTCAGAGATTGCTTTGAAAGTGAAATCTATAAGACGTTTGATTGATGCAAGCATTGAAACCGACAATTGAAAAATCGTTAGCATTTCCAATAATGACATCAGAAGCATTAACTACCAGACTAGCCCGTGAGAGGTTAGCATTACTGAAAAAGTTTATACCAATTCGAGATGACGTGCGAGATAAACTACAACTTAGACAGCAAGCGCAGACTGACTTTTCTATTGGAAGCGAACAACTTTTTGCCCCTGTAACTAAAGCCACTAAAGATATGAAACTTGCAACAGAACGTGCTATATACGGCGAAATCCCTAAAGAGGGAGCAGTACCTATTATTGATGTATTAGGAAAGATTGCTACAGAAACTGAAAAAACTCACGAGGGAATAAAACAGCTTTCAGGTGAGTTACAAACTCAGCGAGAAATACAACAAATGGGTAATATTGATATTGATGATAACCCCGTTGAAGATGCTAGTGATTCTATTGAAAAAGTTTCCGTTAAAAAAAAGTGTTCCTTTTAGCGAGAAATTCACTGATGAAGCTATAGAAGAAATCAGACGAATTCAATTGCTGAAACCTGAAGAATATGCGTCATTTGGTGAATTCGCTGTCGAACGTTATTATAACAGAGAAGAATTTTTAAAAGACGAGTATAAAAAAACACAATAAACAAAAATCAATGGGTAGATTGGTTATTTAAAATTAATCAAGAAATCCCCGGCAATTTAAATAAGGATACAGTGGAGTACAATGCTTTTAAAATTGGAGCTAATGCGTATGGTATAGAACAACAACAACTAAAAGAACAACTAAAAGAACAACAACAAGGTCAAGGACGAGGTCGAGGTCGAGGTCGAGGTCGAGGTCAAGGTCGACAATCTCCAGAAATTCAAAACGTTTCCGAACCAGCTCTAGAAATTCAAAACGTTTCCGAATCAGAAAGTTCTTCAGGAGAGGGTTATGGAAGTTCTCATCATGATTCTCATATGTGTCCTAGTAATATCATTAATGATATATCACGACTTGAGGTTCTTATGGGAGGTAAGCGAGCTGGGAATAACTCAGTCGAAATAACTAATGAAGCATTTGATATTTGCAGACGATTATTCCAAGGTGGGATAATTGATATTCATACGTATCGAGAACTCTTGGATGAGTTAATGGACGGAATTCCAGGGGAATTTAGTGGTTATTATAGCGATTGAAATTGCATTTAGAAATTACAAAGTCATTTCAAATAAGATGATAGTACACTATAATCACAATAAACCAACAAACGTGTATGTAGTAAACTCAAGATTGCCCGTTTATAAGGCATACTATGGAGACGGCCTTGGAAATACCATAGCGGGTTTATTCACAAGAACAGCCCCAAAAGTAGCACCAATTGCTAAACAATTAGCGATGAAAGCCATTGATGTTATTCGTAATAAGGGAATTAACGCTGTTGGAGATCTTGCAGGAACGGCCTTTTCTACCGCAAAGAATAGAATAACGTCATTGGTGAAATCTAGATTCGGACGAAAACCACCACCACCGCTACCTTCAACAACAATGATGCCTGCAAATGTCAGTAAAGTGATAAATAACGCAGTGGAACAAAAACTAGCATCATTAGCAATGACTTCACCAGATAGTAGTAATATTGCAAGTATGATAGCGGGAAGCGGTCTTGGAGGAAATCGAAAAAGAAAATGATTTAGAAAAACGATACGTTTTAGTATAAATGGCATTTAAAAAAATTGCTGATCCAGCGTTTGATATGGCAGCGCCGGTGAATAAAGATAATTCTAAAATTAACTATCAGTATTATGCCTATCCTGCAAGAGAGCCTAATCAACGACGGAGAGTTGAACTTCAAGTTCAAGATACAAGTAGATACTTTTTGCCGTGTGAGGCGTTTATTGAAGTAGAAGGAGAGCTTGTAACAAATGTTGCAGTTGATACGCCATATGGGAATGACCAAAATATCCGAGTTGGTTTCGTAAATAATGGCATTATGGCGCTATTTAACAGTGCAAGATATATCATTGATGGAAAAGAAATTGAATCAATAGAACAAAATGTTGATATTGCAACAACAATAATCGGACTTGCGAGATATTCTGATTTTTATACAAGGTCGGCCGGTCCGTCTATGATGTTTGCTAAGGATACTTCTGAACATGCTGACCATATTCAGTTTATTAAAGTACGAACTGCGCAAGCTACTGCAGAAGCTGATCAACAACTCGCAGCTAATCTAGACCGTGAAGCCCAACCAGGCGCTCAATTCGACATTTTAAAAAGGGTCAATGATAATTTCAATCTAGGATTTGCAACACGAAAAGGAGCATTAAAAGGACAACATCGACGGTTTTCATGTGCAATTCCGTTACATCATATATTCGGATTCTGTAGAAATGTCAGAAAAGTCATCTATGGAGCAAAGCATACAGTCGTGTTAGTGCGAAAAGAAAATGACAATGATGCAATCTGGCGTGATGATGATGTTGATGATGGTAAAGTCATTTTAAATAAATTGGTTCTATGGATACCCTCAAAACAAGGTGTTTCAGCTCCACGTCATATCTTTATAGCGTTACAGGATGCAAATCGAGTGGGTCGTCAAGTATCTAGTCATATGATATTTGATAAATTAGGGGTAAGTGAAGTTTCGTTGAGAATAAACGGACAACAAGAGCCAGCAGAGATTGTACATCTTAATTATGAAAACAACAACATAGCTCGTGTATATCATAGAATATTGTCGTATATGGGTCGTGATCAAAATGTTGATACTGGTTTGCAAATATCGCAAATTGATTTTGAAAAACACTATCCGATTTATTACTTTTCATTGGAACATCTTGACATGATGAGACAATCTGTTGTTGATATATACTTCCAAGCTCGGGTACAACGCCCTGCTGGTATAGCCGATTATAGAGCAGTTGCTGTCATTCTCAGTGATAAATCAATGTTGTTAGAAGGAGTTGGCGGACGAATGAGACTTATTGATGCACCAGTGGAAAATCTTTGATTTTACAAACATGTAGTTAGGATTTTCGCAATAAGATCAATTGAAAGTGTAAATTACATTTTAGAATAGAATGACATATAGTATTGTTAATGTCCAGTTGACTGATGGTCAGGTCAAGAAATTGAGATCAAAGTCTGCTAAAGAATGTGGAACTACAATAACGCTGAAACCCACTCAAATGTCCGGTGGTGCACATAAATTATCATTGACAGATCGTCAAATAAAACATTTCAATGATGCGCTAAAGAACAAACGAGGAGTTCAAATTGATTTTTCGAAAGCAGCAATCGCCAGTATGATAAAATCAGGTGGTATATTCCCGCTGTTAGCTGCTATTCCAGCATTGATTGCAGCGGCTGCCCCAGCGGTTGCGAAGGCGGCAGCGTTAGGAGCCGTTGGTACTGCTGCAGGAATGGCCCTGAAAAAAGCTACTGGGAAAGGCTATAAAAAAAGGAAAGGGTCTAAGACTACCAGGAACCCCATACAATTGGTACAAGGGCACGGGCCTAAGAATACTAGGAACGGCTTACTAGTGGAAAAATCCCTAGGATTTTCACCAATGTCCAATTTTGATTTAATTGATGCTGTAAAATCATTATCAATAAAAAAACTTTAGAGGAGTTTTCATGAGAGATCAATTACCGTCAAAACCAATGAAAAATGAAACGGGTATTATCAATCTCGATAACAGCAGCGGAAAAGGAACTCATTGGGTCGCATATGCAATTGATCCACGTGGAATTGTCTATTTTGATTCATATGGATTAGCTCCACCAAAAGAATTCATGCGATATGTATCCACAATAACAAAGTCATCTCCAATTTTTTATTCCACGCTACCAACACAACAGTTAAATGATCCACCGATATGCGGTCGTGAAGTATTAAACTTCCTTGCAGAGATATCTAAATTTCCAAGGAAACCACCACAAGTTGTTGTTAATGAATATACTAGCAGGCAATGGCAAAAACGATAGCGTTATGATTTAGAAAAACGTAGCGTTTTTGTATAATGATTGATATTTGGGGACGACCTTTATCAGAATCAAAAAAAACAGAAACCGATAGTAAATTCGCTGTGGAAAGTGTAAAAAAAATAATCGAAGATGAAATCGCCGAGACATTAAATTTGTCAAGTGTAGATCCTGGGGAAATAGTTGTATTTCAAGATCGCCAGGGCAAATTGAAATCTAGTAATGTTTCATTGGATGATGTCTTAATTCGAAGACGTGACGTCGTTGAAGATACAATAGTGTTATATTCAAATGATGGAAAACTCAAACCAGGTGTACTTGTTTCTACAATCACAGATGCATTAAAAAATTTAAATGAAGAACTTGAAAAACATATAACAGCATATACTTCCCTTCGTAGAAATATTATCAATAAATTTTTTGGAACACCAGCGGTAACCTCTCCATCTCTCGCTGAAATTAAATCCAATTTTGATGAACTTAAATCCAATATTAAAAATATTAATGATACTGGATTTAGTATTATTAGAGATAACATTAATAGTATTAAAAAATCTATCGAGGATATTACAAAATTTAAAACAGACAATCTTCCGCTACTTGAAAGAATAAAGATTCCTCATGAGAGGAATATCATAAATATGATATACACAGTTCTCTCTGGATCATTAGATTGGGAACCTAAAAAGAATACAATAACTCTCACTGTGTCAAAGAAGGGTATTTATCGATTAACAATAGTGTCACTGAATCAGTTTAATATATCATCATCGACTTCATATGGATACAACAACGTGATTTCAACGACTATTGACCTGGATGAATACAAACGGTTTACAATAACAAGCACTGATCCTAATTTAAATAAGACATCATTTGTATGGTACATGGAGTTTGTAGCTGATCTAAATTAGAATTTTTAACAATTAGAAACCACTTGAGATTTTAAAATAATATGATTCCGTCATCGCAATATCGCTATGATACCGTCAAAGAGTTCTTAACAAAACTCAAAACACTCATTGATGAATATGAAATAAAAATTAAAAAGTATCGCAGGAGAATTACCGTAATTGATGTTACAGTATACTCGGTATCTGGTATAATGGCCGGTGCTGGTATTATACTATCTTCAGTAACAATGGTAGCTCCGATTGCTGTCCCAATTGCTATTTCCGCGGTGACAACATTTGCCGGAATTGCAAATGCTATTACTAAAAAAAATATCATCGTGTTCTCAAGAAAAACTTAACGACTATATAGTAAAACATCAAGCAGTATCTAACGGTTACTCACAATTATCCTCGTTGATGTCATCATCGATTGATGATACGATAATTACCGAAGACGAATTCTCCGCGATGATACGTATTTATGATACTACGATTAAAAACGCTAGCGTTTTTTCATCTATTGCAAAATTAGACATTATAAATAATAATAATAATAATGTCGCAAGAGATTCAACTACTTCAGCGGATAGCAGAAAATACCACTCCGCGGAAAACAAGCATGATATCAATATCGTCAACAAACCCTAAATTCAGTGTGAATTTTCCCTCACCTGTTTCAGTAAAGGAAATCGCGTTGGCAAAATTACGAGTGTATCATAGTTGGCCTAATATCAGATCGGTTCCATTTGGTGGTCAGAGACCTAATAATTCCCTGGTATTTGCATATAGGAATAAAAAAGATGACACTCCAGATTGGAACGTTGTTTCAATACCAACTGGGTCCTATCAAATTGAGCAAATTAATAATGAATTACAACGTAGAATAAAATCCATTACTAAAAAAGAATCAAAAATTGCGATAACAGTTCATGAACCAACACTGTCATCTACAATTGAAATAGGCTCTCCTGGGTATGTTGTAGATATTTATAACAGTTCAATAAGAACAGTATTAGGATGGCCCGAAGATCCACCTAGAAGTGCTGGTAATTCCACGCCCGAGCCTGTAAAATCTGATTACGTCACTGATGAAATAGGACCTGAAAATCCATCAAAAACTTATAAAAAATTCGAGGATATAAACTTCACAAAAAGATATCGATATAAGAATCAATATGGTGAAGATGTGTGGAGAATTCCATTTTTTAATGATTATATCCCACAGGAAGGTGAAATTCTGGAAATACATGAAACAAGTCCAACATTTGTAGACATTAAAGATCACATCCTTGATAGAATAAATAATGATTTTTTGTTGCTATTACCGTCGTTAAGATCTGGCTTTCTTACACAAGCTGAGTTTACTAGTGTAGTCGCCGCGGGTAATAAAATCATCGATGACATGGAAATATTTAATTCGAGGATTACTAATCTCTTCACTGATGAAAATAGCCCGATTTCAAAAACTAGCTCAGCTCAAGATTATAAAAAAAATATAAATGAAAATCCAAATTATAAATTACCAGGATATAATGTTCCCGAGTTAAAGAAAAAACTCAGAACTGCCATCGACGAAGGATTTAATAAAATTTATCAATCATGGAAAGATAGCCAGCCGAAGCCTATTATCCTCACTTATAATAATTCTCCCGACGGCGACGGTAGACATATCGCACCGAACAATGTGAATATTTCATCAGTGATCGCACTTAATTTAACGTGTGATGTAATCGAAGGAAGTTATCAAATTAATATGGAACAATCAAATCAAGCTCGACAAGGTTACATTCTTTATTCATTTTCACCAACAGCACCCCCCGGATTTTTAATTGTTGAGAATCCGACTAATCCAGTCTATATGCAATGTCAAAATGATTTACTAACTAGAATTAATTTTACACTCACCGATCAGTCAAATAATTTGATTGATCTACGTGGTGAAGTATTATCGATTAGTCTGTTTGTGAAAAGCTAACAAATAATTTGTATTAATCAGCAGCAGGGGGAGGGTGAGATGACAACATATTTGCGACGTAGATGGCAGCAATTTGAGGGTGGTTATGACAATGTATTTGCGACAAAATCGCTAAGGCTCCATTTGTAAAATGGGGCCTTTAATTTTTTTTTTGGTTAAAATATGAGATTTCGTAGGAAGGTTCCATTTGGCATTCTGAGGCTTTAATCGATTTTGTCGCAAAAATTTGTAGACGTAGATGGCAGCAATTTGAGGGTGGTTATGACAATGTATTTGCGACAAAATCGCTAAGGCTCCATTTGTAAAATGGGGCCTTTAATTTTTTTTTGGTTAAAATATGAGATTTCGTAGGAAGGCTCCATTTGGCATTCTGAGGCTTTAATCGATTTTGTCGCAAAAATTTGTAGGGTTCACCCTCCCTGCTGCTCACGTCACGTGAATTCCATCACAACCTCTCCATACTGCCAGCTGATATAATCATGTAAACACTTTACAAAACAAATGTATACATTGTAGTTGGCGATGTGAAGTTCAAGCACACAAACAAACTGACCACACCGATCCATCAGTAAATAATAATTCTCCAACAGTTCTGGTGATTGCAGTGTTCTTTTAAAACTAGTGAATTCTGGTCATTGAAGTGTTCTTTTAAAACTAGTGAAGTCCATGTCATCTTACTTTCTGTGCACTTATATAATTCCTCAACAAACGAAAGATCAAAGCCTGTTCAGATGTTAACTTGTAAAATTATGGTATGTTTGAACAGTGCACAGCGCTATATCTGATACAAACCAGTGAATAAGCAGCATGACTTTGTCGGCAACTCTATATGCCCAAATAGTTATATCCAAAATATTCTAATCTCCCTGATACCTCTGCACATTTAACCTTATTTATTTGTTTGGGGCCAAAAGTATTGTAAATGATAACTTTATCTAGGAAAGTTTAGCTTTTAAAGTATGGACATACAGTGAAGTTAAAACCAGGCAATTTCATTAAATAGGCCTTAACTAACAATTCTCTCAGAATTGTATAAATTTATTTCTTTGTTAAATACATGTATCTGGGTTCACTTTTGTGATTGATGTATATTCTACATTATTTTGAAACTGAGTTCGGTTTATTCTGCACCGCACGCGCGAAGTGCTTTTGATGGGAAAACCCGATTACATGAATTGCAAAGTTGATGTATAAATACTTCACAGTGTAATCAGTTCGTTACATTACGGACTGTTTTGTCAATCGGTGGTCTACTTTTAGACCTATGGAAACGGATATGGAATATGGACTACGAGAAAAGACGACGGATTTTGAGTGAAATTCATATGCTGATAGCGAAATGGAACTTCCACAGACTCTTGATTTAGATTACACTGTAAAAATTAATAGAAAAATAATTACAAAATAGAAATTGGATTCAGACATTCCCATGCATGAAGTGGTGTCATGTTTTTTTTTTCTTGCGACAGACCCAGCTATGCCCAGGTTGTGGAAAGAATTACATTTAAACAATGTCAATGTGAAAATGAAATGGACCGTCCACGTACTTTTAACTGCAATAAAATTTATAATAACTTGACAATATTGCTTGAACTTGATTCAGACGAGAACGTTTGATTCATACTACAATTACAAAAGAAAATGAAGTGTGTAATTGTAATACAGATTTAGGTATAATAATTAAAAATTTATAACACAAACTTACGGACAGCTTTTATATTACTCAGACTGCTTACACTGCTATTTTTTCTACAGCTTTTAAACAAATATATTATAAATTATATACATTGATATTTATAATCAAAGTCTTAACGCATTTGATTATGTTGATTAATTTTATATATAATTAATTACTTTTACTAATAGCTAAAAATTGAAGTAATTAACTAATACATAAAATTAAATAGCTATATCGTAAACATGCTTCACGGGTACATAATGCCAGGGTGTGCAGGTTGCCCATGCTTCATGAAGTGAATTGTTTTGAAATCGTAAGCTAAAGTATTTTAGAAATATATTCATTAAATATTAAGATTTATGTCAAGAAATACAGATTTTGAACTGCTATTAATTTTAAAACCTGACTACACATACTGAAACAAAATGTTTCATCTCTTTACTAACTACTTCATTATTTTAAAAAAATATAAAGTAATGACAAGAGTTATAATGGATTTGAATGGTGTACATACCATAATTCAAAATTAAAATCGAAATTCAGTATTAAAAAAAATTAACACAAAAAACACAATGGAGATACAAAAACACAAAGTCCTTTTAACTTTTGATACCCCCTAGTACCTCATATGATGTTAATCTGAGAGGTACCACACCAATAAACTTTGAGACCTACATATCTCCAGCTGTAGAGGTATGCCATTTATGTATTTATATGTATTGTAAGTTGTTTGTTTACTTATTTCTGTAGCTTCGACTTGCATAGTATAATGCTAATATTTTCTCTATTATCTGTGATTTAGCACGAACTTTACAAAACTGCATTAAGTAAAGAACCGTTTAGTGCATTATGAATCGTATAATTCACCAGTTCACTTCTGAACCTGTTGATTGTTTTGCAATGCCAGACTGATAATGCATCATTTATAACTCACCGTTTATAACGTCATAATAGTATTACCGTATATACTAGTGTAATGCATTGTACACGGTATTGGATGTATTTTCAGCTGAGTGTGCTGTGTAGAGCTGTGTATGCTGTATAGAACTGCATAGATCTGTGTTGTGCCAGTAGAGTTGCGTGTGCAGTTCTGTGCTGTGCGTGTGTATGTGTTTTCTAGCAACTTCGAGTGCTTGGAATATTCCAACTATGTTTGGGGTGATCTATGCTGATCGTTGTTAGTCGTGTTGCAGATGATCGGGCATTGCAGACCAAAGTGGTGGGCGTTAATGGTCTAAGCCAACAATCAATGATGGTCGGTGACTACAAATGACCTTTGCCTGTTTAACCAGTGGAACTGGTAGCAAAGAGTGAATTGAAGGAGTATATACATTGCTCCATACATGTAATTTTTTTGCTGTGGGGTATTTTAGGGGTTTTGTAATACCCAGTGTTTTAGAGGTGAAAATATATCTTGTGATGTCTGCTTTGTTGAAATCAGTTCACTATTTTGAATGAGTGGAATGTCAGTTCACTAATTTGAGTTGAGTAAATTATCAATTCGCTAATTTGAACGAAAACATTTGTTTTGCTATTGTGAAAATCGTATTTTCATTTTGTGATATACCATGAATCGTTCATTTGTATTTTGTCCTGAAACCGTATATGTCAATGTGTTTGCATTTGTATTTGTTGCATTAGTATGATCGTGCTAATTATGTTAATTCGTCCAATATTTGGACCCATACACGCACGTATCAATCATGCTTCGTTTCTTTTTTCATATATCACTAAATATTTTATTTGCTTTACCAGAAATAGTGTTGTGTTGTTAATCCTGAAATTGCAAACTCGGTTATCTTGTAACAACAATAGAGCTGAAATGAATACCGCATTTTGCTAATCAGATATTTGTTGAACGTATTTTGATACTGATATGTCGACTAAACTTATTTATACGTAATTGACTTTGATATGACCAGTTCTTCATCAACTTACCTTGTTGCTTGATATCATTTCAAGAATTCTAATGACTAAACTGAAATTGTTACAAGTCTATGCTCTTAAAATAAGTAACATAAAAGAGTGAAGACAACAAGCTTTATAACATTTAACAAATAATTTATTTCACAGGAATAGGGTGAAAAATTAAGAAAAAAGAACTAATGGTTTTACAAATTAAATCCATTTATAATCCATGAACTAAAAATGTGTGTTCTAGTAATAAAAAGTCCTGAATGAAACTGAGTTCGAGTCCCGATGAAATCCCAAATGGATGGCGACGAGGTCTGTTATGGTCAGCAAAGTGCTACCGTGTCAACGGCCCTTTCTTGAATCACAAAAAATTCGTTTTGAATGCAGTACAAATTCCAATAAATGTCTTTATCCAAGAATTTTGTCAGAGCACTTTTGTATTTCCATGGTAAAAGAATCACTTTAATTCATTAGTCTGAAGAAAATAAAAATCTAACCCAAACTGGTCACAACATAATAACAACTTAACATGTTAATTTTTGGAGCCAGACTCACAAACCTCTATCAAAAACAAACTTATATAACTACCTAAGATGCAAAACAGATTCATGAAAGAGGGTCAAAAGTTCATTCTTCTAGAAAAAATAGAAGTTTGTAACAATTGATACATGCTAGCTGTTGTTTAATTCCGGTATGACCTTGACCTAATGATTCTTACTGAGAAAGATTTTTAAAAATAATTTAAAAAATTGTTTACCAAAACTGTCAATGATTCTGAAACGATTCTGAAACAAAGTCAGCAACTAGACAGTGTTTTTATTATTAGTTGTTTTTGTCAAAGAAATGAAAAATAAAACAGTCAATCGGGTTAAACAGAACTGAACTCAATTTTAAATAAAATTAAGTCCAGTAAATGATGTTACATTACAAAAATAATGGAATTTAAAAAATTTAAAACTAACAAACAATTAAGTTAAATATATATAACAAAATGGAGATGTTGTAATAGGTCATATTGTTCATAATTCAATAGTTTGATTACTTTGTGAGTGTTAGCGTGAATTTCGGACGAATTATATCGGAATATTCATAATAAACTAATCTGATATTTGGTTATTAGTTGCAGTTCTAACAGATAAATAAGACATTCAATAGACGTAGTATAACGAATTTGCCTTTGCAGAGGTGTCTTCTGTAGTAATAAATGGTTGAATTGATATCATACATGCAGTAACCCTTTTAGGGAGACAGGAACTTTTCTTAACCCGAGACAAGTCATGCTCCATGTGGACAAAGCCAGATTGGAACATGACTTGTCACGGGTAAATTAATATATCACCCCCAAAAGGAAATAAATTTTGTATTGTGCCTAATCAAACAAGATGGGGGAAACACGAGCTTGGGAGGGAGATATGACATTGCTTCTAGATACCTTACGTTCTGTGCTCCAATCATTATCCTTGTTCTTGTGTGTGGTATAATAAATAAAAAAATATATCTGACCATACAAAATATACTTCTCTGCAGGCCATAATTTCATCTAGGCATCTATCATTTTTGTATTTAAGTTCATATGTCTTTCTTTACCTCTGTATATCTAGTAGATAAAGTGAACAACTTGTGGTGTAGAAATAAAACACTGACAAATGAACACGTTGCTAATAATACAACAATAAGAATGTAAGCAAAGGATGGTTTAGAAATACACAAGTAATAAACTCCTGACCAAAATTGGAAATTTCTAATATCTCCTGCCCTGCCTTTTCAAATCAATCACTGCTTATTTGTATTATGAAATGTACTGTGTAATTTGAAAATCTGCATCTTTATTGAATGTTGAAAATATTTATTTTGTCTAAAATTAAAAGTTTTTATATACACTGTCAAGTAAGTACCAGTCATCAAAATCAGCTTCCGCTCCATTTATGCCGCCATGATGGATGCACATTCAACATTATGAAAACTCACATATTGCCAATATTTCCATATCTACCCACCATGTTGTCCTAGTATTGAGTTGGGTAGGCAGGAAATTATTTACTAGGAGTTTAAAAATGCAATAGCCGAATTAGTTAATTCTACAGTTACTGTGAAAGTCTGTATTTTTTATCAATTTTACTGTTATTGAATCCTTCACACCATGTTGAAAGAACCACAGTCTGGGATCTATCAAGGGTTCATCTAACCATGCTTGTTTACCAAGTTGATCCAATTATTATTCATGTCATGGGTCAAAAATTATAGCTTTTGGTTATAAATAAATTTATCAAGTGTTTTCAAGCTTTATAACTTTTGGACAGGAAAAGTAACTATTACGTTAGTTTACTTTGCCATTCATATGTATAAATGATATACATAAACTTCAAAAGAAAGTCTTTAAAAGTTTTTAGATGACTGAAGGTAATATGCTATCAAGAATTATGAACAATGAAAAAAAAATGTACAGTAATTACTGCCAGTTTTCCTTAAAACCAGTTTAATTTCAACTGGTCTTCCTCTTGCACAGACCTCACATTAGTAATCACTTGTCGTGAGAACCCATTTTGTAGGTAGAAGTACTGGTCTCAGCTCAAGACAGGTTATTAAAGGGAAAAATCAATTATCTACATCTGTTTTTACTATAGTGAGTGCTTGGAAGGCTAGTGAGTGGTGTTAATACTGTGGTGGATGGAAGAATTTAATTTGTCTTCTAAATAATTTCAAACAAAACACACTTGGAAAGATATTTCATCTAATTTAATATATCAAAGGTGTGCAAAACAAATAGAAAATGAAGATAACACAATTTTAAGTCACTGCTGTTAATACAGTATCCAACAAAAGATTAATGTTTTGCTATATAAGTCCAACACAGAACAAATTATTAACAGCATTTTCACTCTTCTAAGTATATTGCTTAAAATTTATCTTAGACAATTAAAAAAATCATTTGATTTTCATTTGCTGGAAAGAAAGTTTGTAAAATGATGTAATCTTACTGTAATAAAGGTTCTGACAACATATAAATGTAAGAGAAAGATAAGTAAAACTTTGTAAATAAACAATTCCTTCTTCCAATGCCTCAGTCAAAATGTATCAGGCAAGCAGATATATTAACAATGTGAATCCTGCTGAATTTTGTTTTGAACCTAATCCACCATGGTATATTCCAAATACAAAGGCACCAGAATACACAAAGTGACCTCCTTTTAGTATTACACAAAGTATATTACTGTGACCTCCTTTTAGCAAAATAAGTAGTTAATTGTGACCTCCTTTTAACATTACACAAAGTATATAACTCTGACCTACTTTTAGCAATGTAAGTAATTAACTGTGAACTTTTAAAATTACACAAAGTATATAAGTGACCTCCTTTTAGCATTACACAAAGTATATAACTCTGACCTGTCTTTAGCAATATAAGTAATACGCTCCATTATAAATACACCAAGAAAGTTTCAGGACTACATGCAAGCATAAGAGAAATAGATCTAACTACAAAAAGCACAATGAAGACACAAACACAACAAAAATGTCACATAAAAAAAATTAATAACATTTTGTAATTGATTCACATACAAGACAAACTTCGTTGATGTCAATATCTGTTTGTGTATCTAACTGCAAACAGTGGAGAATGTACTGGTAGATTGGAGTCTACTTTGTGTTATCTATAACTTCATTTGAACATTTAGACAATGGATCGATCATTTCATTATACAGCTTCAGATCCGAGTCTACCCTCTTGTAACTACTTCAAGTAAGGAGAACAGATACTGTTACAGTATCTGCTATTCCATCATACATTAGATATGGATCCATACTGTTCTTTCAAGTAAATTTAATAGACACTGCGTCTTCCAGTCAATTATGCAAAATAATATCCCAGTCTATACTGTTCTTTCAAGTAAATTTAATAGACACTGCGTCTTCCAGTCAATTATACAAAATCATATCCCAGTCCATACTGTACTTTCATGTAAGCAAAATAGATAGTGGACTTACCAGTCCCTTATACAATATTAGAACTAGGTATACATTGTTCTAAGTTCAACACTGGATGTGCCAGTCCATTATGCAACATTAGAACTGGGTCTATAATGTTCTAAATTCAAGTAAGTAGTATAGACACTGGATATGCCAGTCCATTATGCAACAGTAGATCTGGTCTATAGTGTTCTAAGTTCAAGTAAGTAGTATTGACACTGGATCTGCCAGTCCATTATGCAACAGTAGATCTGGTCTATAATGTTCTAAATTCAAGTAAGTAGTATAGACACTGGATATGCCAGTCCATTATGTAACAGTAGAACTGGGTCTATAATGTTCTAAGTTCAAGTAAGTAGTATTAACACTGGATATGCCAGTCCATTTTACAACATTAGAACTGGGTCTATAATGTTCTAAGTTCAAGTAAGCAGTATAGACACTGGATATGCCAGTCCATTATGTAACATTAGAACTGGGTCTATAATGTTCTAAGTTCAAGTAAGCAGTATAGACACTGGATCTTCTATTCCATTATGCAATATATTTTTCACAGTTGGGTGTACAAGATACAGCAATAAAGAAATGAATAATATTCAATTATATCATGATCAAAAACTAAGCTCCTAAAACAATGAGGAAACATATTTATAATTTAATATGCAACATTCAGAAAATTTGGGCTTACATGAAATTTACTAAAATTCAAATGATTGAATTTACTGCTGTGGTGGGCATGCTGTATGTCAGATTTGCAGTTTTTGTTTAGGACCAAGTAAACATCACAAGAAGTTTATTAGTAAAAGCCATATTGTGTCAAAACCATCCAATCAAGTAGACATCACAAGAAGTCTATTAGTAAAAGCCATATTGTGACAAGTCCATCCAATCAAGTAGACATCACAAGAAGTTTATTAGTAAAAGCCATATTGTGACAAAACCATCCAATCAAGTCGACATCACAAAAAGTCTATTAGTAAAAGCCATATTGTGACAAAACCATCCAATCAAGTCGACATCACAAAAAGTCTATTAGTAAAAGCCATATTGTGACAAAACCATCCAATCAAGTAGACATCACAAGAAGTCTATTAGTAAAAGCCATATTGTGACAAAACTATCCAATCAAGAGTAGCAATGACAAGATTTTGAAACTGGTTACTGTGGTGGCCATATTGGATGTACAGGCAGCACCACTTTTGTTTAGAACTAAATAAAAACATATGATGTTTTCTTGTGAAAACCCCTATGTCAATATCTCTTTCCATTCAGGACCAGTAGCTGTCACAAGATCTTCAACATGGCTGCTGAGATGATGGTGATGATGATACTGTCAACAGATCAACACCATTTTCATTTAGATTCAGCTAGACATCCCAAGAGTCTTCATGCAAAAACCCCATTCAAAAGTAGCAAGATTTTCAAGATGGCTCCTGGGACAAATATGTTGGCGTTACAAGCAGCACCCTTTTCCTCTAGGACCAACTCGATATTATAAGAAGTCTTCTGGCAAAAAACCCATGTCATGTTAGTAGTAATAAAACATTTTCAAGAGAGATGCTGTACACAAAATGGACATCACAGTGGCACAACTTTCATTTAGGTCCAACTAGAAATCATAAAAGTGTTTTACTGAAAACCACATCCATTTTGGAAGAGTATCAATAACATTGTCAAGATGGGTACTAGATTTGTGTGCAGTAGCATTTCGGACCAAGCAGACATCATACAATGTCTTCTTGTGGAAACCCTTTATCAATAATGACTTTCTGCAGTGGTGGCCACATTGGACGTTAGATCAGAACCCATTTTATTTGGGCCAACTAGACACCATAAAAAGTCTTTAAGTCGAAACCCTGTGTTGCTGTGGCCATCAATTATGAAGGAGTATTGATAGTAATATATAAAGATAGTTGCCATGGTGACCATAATGGTCAACAACATTACCACTTAGGACCAACAAGACACCACAGGCTTAAAGTGAAAACCCTTTCTGTTGAGGATGAATAGCAATAATAATATTTCCATTATGATGTAGCTTTCTTACTACATACTTCTCACAAATATAGTCCCTTTCTGGAAAAACCACCTGTCTTATACCACCACCTTCTTGGTACAGATGGAGTGGCATATAAGAGTGGGACCACTGTATACAAATTACTTGTTCAACAAATAACAAAAGCATTTTTTTAGACAATATTGTAGATGGTATTTAACATATATCACATTTACATTTCCAGTGTACCATTATCATGCTCTCAAAATATTTCCAGAAAGTTTGCCATGTGGATATTTAAGCAGAAAGCAAACTTAGACACTCTGTATGTGGTACACTTATGAAAGTTGAATGTATATCTTGTAGTGCCATGAAAACAAAGTACAAAAATTCCTAACCAAAACAACTGGAATAAAATATCTTATAATACAAAATCCTAAAACCAAATTGCTAATGTAACAATTCTTATATTTTCTGCAAAACACTTGTCAAATCTGCAAACTGGGTTGTGAACTAAAACTTTTCAAAAATTCAGATATAAAAACATATAACACAAAAAATGTTGATGTTGACATTAACAACACTGCCAATAATATCTGGAAAGTAAAATGTATGTATATCAATCAATGCAAACCAGATTAAGAAGATATTCAAAACAGAAGTAAACCAGTGACTATGCATCATCGTACAAATGACTACAAAACAAACCAAAGCAGTGAGAGATGAAACTACTAATTCATTTCCCTTGACCTTAGTGATAAAATAAAAAAAATTAATTTCATCCTTAGTATACAAAACACATATGTTCCATTCATTAGAGAGAATATTTTGTTCCACTTAAAAAAAAGGTGTTTTGTATCTTTTTCTTGCACCCCATGCTGATGTACAGGAGATTTCATAGTCTGCAGCAAATAATGTAGCCTTGCACCATGGTTCCATATGCTCTTTTGCCATAAGGAAATTAAATAAATGATATCAAAATAAATGTGAATATTTTCTGGTTAACTATATTACATAGATTGAAATTTATAAAATGTATCACTGAAAATAAATAAATCCATTTACAAACCAATGTATGCATTTCTAAACATTTAAAACTTATTTTATTCCCCCACTTGCAGACTGGTTTATCCCCTGTACAATAATTAGTCACTCACTACAGATAGTGCAAACAACAACAAGATTATGAAACTAAACCAGTGAGTTACTAATTAAAAACTTACAGAAGTAAATGAGCTCACATAAGCTAGACTTTAGTGTCAAAATTTTAACCTATATTGGATTGTACTTAATTCCGATCATATTTTCTGGGTTGAATCCAAACATGCATCCTTAACTAATAACTGGTGATATGCATTCAACAGTTTCATTTTATTACAAAATTCCAATGTGAAACTAATGCATCGGCTGAGAAAAAAGGGGAATGGAAACTTACAATGGGAAATTTACAGCAGCTAAGTACTTGATTTGAACTGAAAGGAACCCCTTGCCCATTTTAGTGGAAAGCACGACTTCTTCTCAGGCACTATAATCAGGTACGCTCTTTAACCAATGGGAGGAGTGCATATACATATACGTACTGCTACCTAATCATATAACGGTTGTTGCAGACTTCGTTCACCTTTCTCTCTCAAGAAATACAATTAACTAAACTGAGTAAATGGGGAAACTTAAGCAAAATAAATAATAGAATCTGTGTCCATATTTGCTTTATAATAAGAATGATGTTATACTAAGTGGTGTTATAGTAGAGAAACCACAATATTTAGTAAGAAACAATTTCAGACTAAATTTACAAGAATAAGTGCACATTAGTACCACTTTTTAAAAATAATTTCATATAATCCAGATCTGATGGTCTTTAAATATAACTGCAAACCAGACAGATGTAATATCTCTTACTCAGACTGTATAAAAAATGACCCAATTTATGCTGTCTTCATTTAACTGAATTCACGATCACGCAGGATAAGAGGCGCAACCAGTGTCCACACATACAGCAAAATGCAAAGCCAGCTAGATGCCATTTTGACCCACACAGCTGCCATGTTCGCATTCAGTGTCCTGAAATCAGAACTTGGACTGAAAAAAAGTAAAGAAGAAAACTTAATGTCTTCCAGATATCAAACAAGAACTTTAAAACTTATCCAAATGTTTAATAGTGAAAAGTAAAAGAGAAAAAGGGAGTATATATGGATCATTTATGGAAAGGTTGTTTCTTTTGTTGTTGTTGTTGTTGTTGTTGTGGAGCTTAACACCATTTTTTAGCACAAGATAGGCTATATATGGCAGCCAGTATTAATGGTAGAGGAAATAACCGGGAAATCCACGGAAAGAACCATCGACCCATGAGAAGCTACTGGCAAGATTTTTCACATATCCACATTCACCGAATCCTTGACTCGAACCCACAGAGGTGAGATGGCAGTGATCTGTAACTGACATCGCTTTAGACCACTCAGCCACTCATGGCCCCCTTCCTGGAAAGGAAGCCAGTTGACTGCTGGTTAATTACCTCCCTGCCCTCTCAACTAGGGTTTGCCAATCCCATCCCACAAATTAATGCTTGTACATGTTTACTGTTTTCACAGGTAAGTTCAACTGCACCAAGCATGGTTAAACAACTTGCTTAAGAACACAACATAAGTGGCAATAATCCTGTTCTAAATGATAATCCTTCTTGGTTTATCTTTAGAAAATGATTAGTGAAAATAAAAAAAAAATAAAAAAAACATAAAAGCTGAGTGAAATGTCATAATGCCTCTATAAAGTATGAGACAGGGGTTATAAAAATCACACAATTAACATAAATCCCTGGGTATTACTACTCACCAAAACCAGTTTGTGATGGTCATCATGTCATACCAAGTGGCCAGTCTAACCCAAAACACAACATAAAGCCCTAGGTATTACTACTCACCTAAACCAGTTTGTGATGGTCATCATGTCATACCAAGTGGCCAGTCTAACCCAAAACACAATTAACATAAAGCACTAGGTATTACTACTCACCAAAACCAATTTGTGATGGTCATCATGTCATACCAAGTGGCCAGTCTAACCCAAAACACAATTAACATAAAGCCCTGGGTATTACTACTCACCAAAACCAGTTTGTGATGGTCATCATGTCATACCAAGTGGCCAGTCTAACCCAAAACACAATTAATATAAAGCCCTGGGTATTACTACTCACCAAAACCAGTTTGTGATGGTCATCATGTCATACCAAGTGGCCAGTCTAACCCAAAACACAATTAACATAAAGCCCTGGGTATTACTACTCACCAAAACCAGTTTGTGATGGTCATCATGTCATACCAAGTGGCCAGTCTAACCCAAAACACAATTAACATAAAGCCCTGGGTATTACTACTCACCAAAACCAGTTTGTGATGGTCATCATGTCATACCAAGTGGCCAGTCTAACCCAAAACACAATTAACATAAAGCCCTGGGTATTACTACTCACCAAAACCAGTTTGTGATGGTCATCATGCCATACCAAGTGGCCAGTCTAACCCAAAACACAATTAACATAAAGCCCTGGGTATTACTACTCACCAAAACCAGTTTGTGATGGTCATCATGTCATACCAAGTGGCCAGTCTAACCCAAAACACAATTAACATAAAGCCCTGGGTATTACTACTCACCAAAACCAGTTTGTGATGGTCATCATGTCATACCAAGTGGCCAGTCTAACCCAAAACACAATTAACATAAAGCCCTGTGTATTACTACTCACCAAAACCAGTTTGTGATGGTCATCATGTCATACCAAGTGGCCAGTCTAACCCAAAACACAATTAACATAAAGCACTAGGTATTACTACTCACCAAAACCAGTTTGTGATGGTCATCATGTCATACAAAGTGGCCAGTCTAACCCAAAACACAATTAACATAAAGCCCTGGGTATTACTACTCACCAAAACCAGTTTGTGATGGTCATCATGTCATACCAAGTGGCCAGTCTAACCCAAAACACAATTAACATAAAGCCCTGGGTATTACTACTCACCAAAACCAGTTTGTGATGGTCATCATGTCATACCAAGTGGCCAGTCTAACCCAAAACACAATTAACATAAAGCCCTGGGTATTACTACTCACCAAAACCAGTTTGTGATGGTCATCATGTCATACCAAGTGGCCAGTCTAACCCAAAACACAATTAACATAAAGCACTAGGTATTACTACTCACCAAAACCAGTTTGTGATGGTCATCATGTCATACAAAGTGGCCAGTCTAACCCAAAACACAATTAACATAAAGCCCTGGGTATTACTACTCACCAAAACCAGTTTGTGATGGTCATCATGTCATACCAAGTGACCAGTCTAACCCAAAACACAATTAACATAAAGCCCTGGGTATTACTACTCACCTAAACCAATTTGTGATGGTCATCATGTCATACCAAGTGGCCAGTCTAACCCAAAACACAATTAACATAAAGCCCTGGGTATTACTACTCACCAAAACCAGTTTGTGATGGTCATCATGTCATACCAAGTGACCAGTCTAACCCAAAACACAATTAACATAAAGCCCTGGGTATTACTACTCACCAAAACCAGTTTGTGATGGTCATCATGTCATACCAAGTGGCCAGTCTAACCCAAAACACAATTAACATAAAGCACTAGGTATTACTACTCATCAAAACCAGTTTGTGATGGTCATCATGTCATACCAAGTGGCCAGTCTAACCCAAAACACAATTAACATAAAGCCCTGGGTATTACTACTCACCAAAACCAGTTTGTGATGGTCATCATGTCATACCAAGTGGCCAGTCTAACCCAAAACACAACATAAAGCCCTAGGTATTACTACTCACCAAAACCAGTTTGTGATGGTCATCATGTCATACCAAGTGGCCAGTCTAACCCAAAACACAATTAACATAAAGCCCTGGGTATTACTACTCACCAAAACCAGTTTGTGATGGTCATCATGTCATACCAAGTGACCAGTCTAACCCAAAACACAATCAACATAAAGCCCTGGGTATTACTATACTACTCACCTAAACCAATTTGTAATGGTCATCATGACATAAAGAGAGGCCAGTCCCAGCATGAAGTGGAAGAAAGAGTAACTGTAGGCCACCCCATCTTCTTCATTATCCCACACAGTCTGTCCACCCTTCTCCTCATCCTTGGAGTCAGTAGATCCTACCATAAAAAGGTCAGTCTGATTATAAAGTCAGTAACAAAAAAGTAATCTCTCTCTCTATCTCTCACTTCCTTTATTTGCTTCAAAATACTATATGTATGTTACCCAATAGGTATTTTTCCATAGATTATTACCCATGTTTAAATAACATTAAAAGAGGAAAATATCTGTATAAAATTGATGCAACGACTGCTGTCTACCTTATGTTTAAAACTGTCATACAAGAAATGTTACTGTGAAAACAGCTTTTTCCTCAATAGTGTTGTCCTTAATACAAAATCAATAAACTTTAACAATTATACAAGTTAAGGACAAAAATGATTCAGAATTGAACATATGGATTCATGCATCAGCTATTGATAAAACACACTCATATTCAAGTTTCTACTTTAAAACACACTCAGCAGTTCTGATGATGGGATAATCTGGTGACTGAGGAAGAGGATACTGATGGCATAATCTGGTGACTGAGGTAAAAGATAATGAGAAAATTGAGGAAACAATAACAGGCAACCATATACTTAGCTATATAGATGTTGAAACCAAGGATTGATATTCGTAACCTTTTGTACAATAAATTTTCAACTTCATATGGATGACACCACAAAAGTGATTTTTTTTTTATAATCAAAAACACACCTCCTGCATTCCAAGACAGCTAATGTCATTCTGTGATGCTGGCATTTGTTATCGAAGACACACAGTTATTATAGAAGGTATACAATATAAACATCTTTTGGAGTAGAGCATATTCAACCAAAAATATCTGCCAAATTTGATCAAAAATTTGGATCAACAATTCCAGCAATAAAGTTGAAAATAGATTTTCTAGCTGGTTGCTAAGGAAGCCCCAAGTTGCTATGTTAGGTACCCCATACATTAATTTGATAGAGCACGTGCTTAAAACACTTTCAACTAAGTTTCACTAAAACTGAACAGCACTCAACAATAAGTTAACACTTTTCCATTTAGGTTTCTACACAGAGAACATGCTATAAGGAAGACTCCTTCATAGCTTGACAGAAGCTGGCCCAATGAATTTATAAAAGAAGCTGAATAAAAGAAATGTGGATAAATGATACAGGACACAGGGCTATACTTACCATAAGCTCACTTGGCCTTTTGGCCATAAAAAAACAACCTAGATTTGTGTTTACAAAACACTACAAACATAAAATGTCACAGTACAAGAAAAAAATTAAAAATGTATAAAATGTTTAAACATTGGCTCTAATGACCCAAAATTATCTAATTATGCTAAAAAATATACATGACACATTTCATTTGTTTGTCTCAAGTGGATTTGCTGAATTGTGCCAACTAGGTTTTAGCCACAAAGCAAAACATTTAAGAAGATTACAAATGTTTGATATGATGGGCAAAATTGCTGTAATGACCTGAAAATCTGTTTAGGTCATATACAGATAAATACAAATAAGGAACTTAAATTTCACATCTGTATAACAAGTGATATTGTTTCAACATTGCTTTCAAAGTTTTTGTCTAAAATGTCCAAGTCCAAAAAGTTCAACAATGTGTAATAAGAGTACTGTGAACGGCACTCACTCACACCATCTTCTATACTACAAACCCACCCCATCTTTTAAGTTTTCTATACTACACAAAACCCATCTTTAAGTCTTCAATACTACACACCCACTCCATCTTTAAGTCTTCTAAACTACACACCCACCAATCTATGCAAACACTAATTGAAAATGGATAACTAAAGATTATTCACCAATGGTTCTCAAAATTATATAGTTTTAATATTTGGACAAGGTACTGTATGCAGTCCTGAAATAAATTTACTGTGCAAAATCCCTTATTTTTTTATATTTCACAAAACATGACTATCATACTTGACCTTAAACTTCAAAATATATAGGTAATTTTATTAACCTACATGCAAAGCCATCAATGATATTTGGTCAAGGAACTTTCTCTTTTCTCCCAAACAAGTAATTCTGTAAGACCCACTTTTATACAAGTCACAGCAACAATAACCTTTGATCTTTTAACAAAATCAATTGGCTTCTTTATAAGCAAATATTTGCCAACTTTGATCTAGGTAGGTATAGTCTATGAATAAAGGTATTACACCAAAACATTTTCCTTTATCAGCCACAGTGGCATTGACCTATGACCTTTTTAAGCAAATATCCTGAGGCTTCTCCCTTACCCCATATGCAAATCATCTCAAGACTTTGGTCAGTGATGTACAACTAATACTGTGAGGAAACCAGTTTCCTTCTTTCAGTCAGTCACTCTGCCATTAGAACTTTTGAGTCCAAAATCAATAGCCTTCTTTCAGTGATAGTTACCTTGCCATTGAAATTTTTTTTACTCAAAATCAATAGCCTTCTTTCAGTGATAGTTACCTTGCCATTGAAGTTTTTACTCAAAATTAATAGCCTTCTTTCAGTGATAGTTACCCTGCCAAAGGACCTTTTGAATCCAAAATCAATATCCTTCTTGCAATCATAGTTACCCTGTCATAGGACCTTTGGAGTCTACAATCAATATCCTTCTTGCAATCATAGTTACCCTGTCATAGGACCTTTCAAGTCCAAAATCAATATCCTTCTTGCAATCATAGTTACCCTGCCATAGGACCTTTTGAGTCTACAATCAATATTTTTCTTTATGTCAAGTGCAAATCATTCACAAAGAAAATTTAGAATATTAGATATTAATGACCTTCTGTTCCTGTATAAAAATGAAACAGGAGTGGTTAAATAAATGGACACACACACACAAACACAAACACACACGAGCCTTGGAGCCACAAGTGACTTCTAGTCAGCTGTCAAGATTACTCATGCAAACCTTACATTCAAACTGCTGAGTTGACTAACACCTGTCAAATGTGTCACAGACTGTAACTGTAACAACTGTCAAATGTGTCACAGACTGTAACTGTAACACCTGTCAAATGTGTAACAGACTAACTGTAACACCTGTCAAATTTGTCACAGATTGTAATTTCAACACCTAATAAATGTGTCACAGATTGTAATTTTTATCCCAAATTTTATCTAAACTAATTGTTTCACAAAGCTATAACCATTTTGTTTTGTTCATTGTTACAATTATTTCCCTTTAAAGGCTGAGCTAAAGTACTTGTACTATAAGGTGTAATGAACTACTGCATAACAATCCAACACATATGCATTTTGAAGATGGCAACATGTTAAGATCGAACAGTATTTTACACACATGAAAATGTGATGCAACTTACATACTTTTTTTATACATTAATTGACTATAGATTGTATATATCTATACAATTAGACCATATATCAACAAATTCTGTGCTTGACTTCAAAGCCAGATGTCAAAGCGTGCAGTGAAAATTCAGCTGTATAAAAGCATACAAAAGGAAATAAAAAGAAATGTTGAAATCGAAATAGTGTGACCCTGCTATAGCACGCTCCATAAAACATGAAGTCGAATATAACACATTCATGGTACGTCTCATAAAATTTCAAATAGATGTAAATTTCTCATACACAACAAAATTCTTTCTTAAGAGTACCAAAAAAACATTATCATTTTAGGGAAGAGATCGCGTATGGATAATACAAGATGATCATGATGTGGCTAATGAAATTTTATGTTTTTTTCTCATTCACAAAAAATTAAGTGATTTCTTCTTATAAGTAAAAAAAAATGTGTAAAAATTTATTCAGGAATGACGCAGGGCTTTAGCAAAGTCACAAATTGTGATTTTTTTCCCCATTATTGGCAGCAAAATAAACCATCTGGTGCTTTTTTTATTTATTGGCAACATTGTTGGTTGTTTAAACTTGTATATACAACCATTGGTTGGGAGTGCAGAAATTCTGAGGCCTCATTAAAGGAAGCCATAAAGTTGATATAAAATGCACCAACATTTGTATGTGGATGGTAAGTAAAAGTCCTCTTCTTTTCACTCAGAATTAAATCCTTCAGAACACTCACATTTTCGGTAGTAATCCTTGTCATTAGACCAGAACACCTGCATCTCTATCATTGATTGATGTTTCCTCTAATTTCTGATGCATTTCTGATGCATGCATTAAAGGCAGCATCACTCCACTACCATAAAAGTAAAAAAACAAAACAAAACCCCAAACAAACAAGCTCTCACTTGTCTACTTGATAGGCAAGTGGAAACAGTAGCTACAACTGATCATTACAACAGCCAATTCATTTTTAAAAAAGTGTACCCAGATAAAACAGAAGCTGAAATTTCAAAGAAAACATTACCTTTGAAGCAGCAATTGTTATGAAAATGTATTAAGCAAATGGGAAAAAAAAATCAGTCTCAATCATGCAATACAATTTTTTGAAGTTGCCACCACAATAAGAAACAGGTATTTGTTTGGTTCTCCAAAGCTGTCCTTTATTGGTGACTTCAATATCACATGGACCCTTTATCAAAGAAAGCTAGCTACAATCTTCAATAAAAACAAAAAAAACCTTTCTTCAAAGGAAGCCATTACCGAACTTAAATAAAAGCAATGGAATCTGATGGATTGTTTGATTTTCCAACATGACAAAACATTTTTACTGTGTCATGAAAGTTTTCTTTTTACAGGAACAAAGTTTATGCATACAAACCATACTGATGGCATTTAAAACACAAACTTTTACTGACTTTGGACATACTGAAATGTAAATGTGCTTCTTATTTTGTTACGCGATTATGCTACTTTTCCCCCACTGATTAGACCTATCTGACCTGTGACAAAATTATTAAATATTTTAAATGTGCATGTGCATATTTTTGATGGATGCCTTGTATTATGGATTCAAACTATGAGACGTTATTCACAGGCGAGTACACTGTGTTGATACTTTATTCAATGCTGTGCATTATACATGCATATATAAATAATATACACATATCTGTACCTATATGTGGTTCTCTGAATAAAGTAAAATATTATTATGTGCCATCTCTATTTTCACTACAGGTGTATTTCTCATTTAGTATGCATCAATTTAAGATAATAGCTGTGCCAATGAAGCACATATTTTTGCACCCTCATTTTTTACCTAAAAAAAACCCCAACCCCAAACACACACCCTCCGCACACTTTTTTTGGTACATGCATCATTTTCAACTGCTATCTGACCTGGTTGGATATAATGTGGTTCGATCTATAACACGGTCAGGTTCTATGGCTCCCAACTACCATGTTATAGCAGGGTCACACTGTATATTGATTTGAATTTATTAATAAAGATATAACTAAATCATGTGAATGCAGGCAGGTGCAATGTTTAAAATAACTTGCTGCAACAAAACTGAACCTGAAACAGAAACTATGTGCATATGTCCATAAAAGACCCCTTGTGCAAAGGTGACAAAAGTCAAGGATTGAATTTTATCAAAATTTTACACATGAAATCTTAAAATGTGTCTCCCAAAATAAGTTGTACATGTACATGTATTTTGAGTGTGTCAACATAATTTTCATAGAATCTCTGGGAGAGAGTTATACATGTACCATCAGCAAGTCAACATAATCTATTGACAAGTCATAAAGTCTCCAAGACAGGTTATATATGTATGTTCAGCAAGTCAACATAATTTTATTGACAAATCATTACATCTCCAAAAACAGATTATACATGTATGATATGTCAATTACAGTTAACTGATGAGTCTAAGCTTAGAAATCTATTTTCAGACTAGTAATGTCCAGTATAAAAGGCTTACAAATGATTGTACATCTGTAAGGAAACCAAGTACAGTGTTCCCTTACTATGAAGCCCCTCAATATACTGTAGTCCTTACAAATCTAATTATGTATTTCATTGTTATAATACCGATATAGTCATGGATTTAATTATTATAATACAGGAGTAGTCATGGATTTCATTATTATTATTATATGCTCATTTCTTTTCTCCATTAACTTTACCTTGTCAGAATCATTTAGTATTTACCGATATTGCACACCTTCATATTGCACCCCATATGCTCAATTCAAAGGAACTATTTTCTAATGTAATTTTTTATGAATGAATTAAAGCAGATATTTCATGGACTGACACATACCAGCAAATGTTGCATAGACTGACACATACAAACTGCTTTGACACAATCCACATTTACTTTTTTGAAATAATGTTTCAGATTTACTAGACATAGATGCTATACTGAATA
The DNA here is from genome assembly GCA_016746295.1 of Potamilus streckersoni. Taxonomy (NCBI): domain Eukaryota; kingdom Metazoa; phylum Mollusca; class Bivalvia; order Unionida; family Unionidae; genus Potamilus; species Potamilus streckersoni. The sequence goes on from JAEAOA010001088.1 coordinate 1,245,520, forward strand.
ATACAGGGTCCTCACAATAACACACAAGTTATACACATAAACTGTCTTCTTTAGCTGGTAATAAAAATGGCAAAAAATATACTTATAATTATACATCCTGAATTTCCTCAAAATATATACTTTCATAGGTCTGTAAATCTGAATTCGATGAGCCATGTCATGGGTTCTCAAGGTTAATTACACATTTTGAAATTGTACTGTAATTTCAAGTATATTCAAAGTGCAGTTACATCCTCCTTACTGCACTCAAAATGAAATAAACATTAAATTCCACAGCATCTTTTCGATAATTGTAATGGAAAGGTTTCATGATTTTCCCATATTTTGATCTGAATCATTCAATGACAGAAAAGAAACACGCAACAAAACGACCTCAAAACAATTAAATTGGCAGATGCTGCTGGAATCCGATGCAAAACACTTCATGCAGATAAATCCAGACCACAATCAAAAGATTGCGCTGAATCGACAAAAATACCAAAACATATTCATTCCAGATCAAATGGAAAAGATGTTGCAATGTGTATACATATGTGTAACAATATTACTCCAAATTTCAATTTTTGAATTCCAATTTCCAAACGCCATTTTTTTAAAAACTTACATCTAGCGCATGACCAACTTCAAATTTATCTGATCGGAGTTATGCGCTCATTAATAATGTTGTGTAATGTGTAATGATCCATCAATGCTTATGTATTTAGTTTTGGAATATGGCATATATTTAGTTACTTTGTTTCTTGTAGTGTATGTTTGTTTATATATTTAAGCCTTGGGAAGAATAAGAAATGAGCATATAATGAAAAGGTTACTGTATTTGTATGAGAAAATATGAACTCATTTTGTCAGATGGATATACTGCACTCCCAAGATCATGCAGTACATCCATCTGAAAAACTCATTCATATTTTCCCATAAAAACGCAGTAACCTATTATTGTAATATAGGAGGAATCATGGATTTCATTATTATAATACAAGAGTAGTCACGGATTTCATTATTATAATACAGTAGTAATCACAGATTTCATTATTATAATACAGGAGTAGTCATAGATTTCATTATTAAAATATGGAAGTAGTCAAGGATATTATAATACAAGAGTAATCATGGATTTCATTATTATAATACAGGAGTAATCATGGATTTCATAATTATAATACAGGAGTAGTCACGGATTTCAATATTATAATACAGGAGTAGTCATAGATTTCATTATTAAAATATGGGAGTAGTTATGGATATTATAATACAGGAGAAATCATGGATTTCATTATTATAATACAGGAGTAATCATGGATTTCATAATTATAATACAGGAGTAGTCACGGATTTCAATATTATAATACAGGAGTAGCCATAGATTTCATTATTAAAATATGGGAGTAGTTATGGATATTATAATACAGTAGTAATCATGGATTCCATTATTATAATACAGGAGTAATCATGGATTCCATTATTATAATACAGCAGTAATCATGGATTTCATTATTATAATACAGGAGAAATCATCGATTTCATTATTATAATACAGAAGTAGACATGGATTTAATTATTAAAATACAGGAATAGTCATAGATTTCATTATTAAAATATGGGAGTAGTTGTGGATATTATAATACAGGAGTATCATGGATTTCATTATTATAATACAGTCGTCACATATTTCATTATAATAATACAGGAGTAATCATGGATTTTATTATTATAATACAGGAGTAGTCAAGGATTTCATTATTATAATACAGTAGTCACAGATTTCATTATTATACTACAGGAGTAATCATGGATTTCATTATTATAATACAGGAGTAGTCATGGATTTCAAAATAATAATAAAGGAGTAGTCAAGGATTTCATTATTATAATACAGGAGTAGTCATGGATTTCATTATTATAATACAGGAGTAGTCATGGATTTCAATATTATAATACAGGAGTAGTCATGGATTTCATTTTTATAATACAGGAGTAGTCATGAATTTCATTTTTATAATACAGGAGTAGTCATGGATTTCATTATTATAATACAGGAGTAGTCATGGATTTCATTATTATAATACAGATATAGTCATGGATTTCATTATTATTATACAGATATAGTCATGGATTTCATTATTATAATACAGACATAGTTATGGATTTCATTTTTATAATACAGACATAGTCATGGATTTTATTATTACAATATAGATATGGTCATAGATTTATTAAATTACTGAATACTAGTGCTACTTACTCCACTTGCATTTTATTTCCAGGTTGGTACAAGCCAATTATAATGTGTTTCAAATCATTTAATTTTAGTTTTTGTGTATTTTGCATTATTTTGCAGACCAGGGTCTGGATTGTGTTTCTACAGATTCCTACTAACAAACTCCATGGACTCCTATCTGGTTTTATGCAATTTGCTGTTGGGTCGTGCATATACAGTACAGCAGCTGAAACTCTTGGTTAATGAGTTCAGGTCTTGATTATGAATTGTACAGGGAAATATATCTACATATACAAGGTGAGATATATCTGATGGAAGAGAAAAGTAGCAATAATCTGATTACAACAATCATTCACTCTTTTATTGTATTTATTCAAAATTTACTCAAATTTTGTCTTCATATAAACAGTATTAAAAGTAGTAATACTTTATATTGGTTGAAAACTTGTTTTCTTGGGGCATGAAACATATCTGTTAAGGAAGCAGCTGGACACAAGACAAAAGGTGTACATAAATGCGTTTACACCATTCTATCATTTCCAATATAAAAAAAGCAATGGCAGAATATTAAGATCAAATTTAGACTGCAAAGGCTGGCTCTTTAAGTGAAGTTTACAAATATGACTGGTTCCTGATACACTGCAATTAGTACCTTATACTATCAATGATGTCCTTGGTTTTGAACTGAATTTTGCAAACATGACTGATATCCAATTAATAAAACAACATACAGCAAACATGCATTTCTGGAAGTGTTACAGTATCTACCTGCAAAAAAAATGAATCCATCTGTGAACTACATAGGCCCATATCTTGCTTATTAGAAGTAATCAGTACAACCCTGATATGCTGGCATACTATGCAATGGCAGATCAGGGTCTGTGTCTTGCTGCTGGACGTGATTTATACAACAGCATATATATTTCATTTATAAGTCAAAAGAAGTATCACACTCACAAAATTCTATATATGTAGCTGAAAAGGCACATAGTTTTAAGAAAATGGACATAACAAGCAATAATACATTTATAAATTGACATCTAAAAATAGCAACTTTATGGTACCAGTAACATAACATTTTGCCACCCCTGCACAAAGGACCTGCACACTAGGTTATAAATTCTGACTGATGGAATCATTTACCATATATACTTGCATATAAATTGGGTCCAACAGTAATCAGTATAGACTGTGATCTGCCATTATTTGTTTTACATTAATAGTAACAAACTGTACAGACCCAGATCTGTTCCTGCATTATGCTATGGCAATTTTAGGTCTATGCAGTCTGCATATGGATCTGACTTACAAGTATATATGGCATCTTGAATTCGTACTGACCTGATCTTAAACGAGAAAAGCCTGCAAAAAGTGACAACACTTTAAAATTAAATTCTGTTTATAGACAACAGTTACATTTTGTTACAAAATGCAAAAGTTATATTTGCATAAGTATATTATTACAAATTGCTTTCTCCATTATTATTTTGTTATTTCAAGACTTGGTCTTTGAAGTGGCAGAGGTGTATTATATTTATATATGGGAAATTTTAATTTTGCTGTCATTATAATAATATTAGTAATAAATAATAACTGTTCAAAGCATAGTTTAATCTGTGCAAGACTACTTCTTTTGTGAGACCACCTGTCCTATGAGACCTAAAATTTCAATTTTGTCAAGGGCCTGAAACAGTTTCTGAACAGAAGCAGCTGTCGCACAACTATTTATTCTTTTTCATTGCAATATTTATTTTTATTGGTTGGTTTAGCTGTATTTGCCCTTTTGATGCAGAGGAAAGGGGAGCTAAGCGCCTTTCCAAGGAACAACTGAAGCAGCTGACCAAAGCTGGCATTGGAAGATATCACACCCATTAATGCTGGCATGGGCAGATATCACACCCATGAATGCTGGCATGGGTAGATATCAAACTCATGAATGCTGGCAAGGGCAGATATCACACTCATGAAATCTGGCATGAGCATATATCACACCAATGAATGCTGACATGGGCAGATGTCACACCCATGAACCATGCTCTAGATGAAAGAGTAATCATCAATGTATAAGGAAACCTTTCGCCCTGTTGCATCAAAAATACTGCATAGCATCTGGAGTAAAAAAGCATCATATAACAACAACAATTTATCTGCAACTGATGCACGCCCTCTATTTCATTCTTTACATGTTCACAAATATAAATTGAATCAGCATCTGCATACTAAAGGGCACCATGTTGTCCTTTAAGCCAGGTTTCACATCATTGCTTGCACAGAATAAATTCCAAAATATTTCTTTCTCCATGAAGCAGCTAGATACTAGGCTAAATTAGATCAAAAATTAATTTCAGAAATTAATTGTTGCTAATTTTTTTTTTTTTTTTTTTTTTTTTTTTTACAAAGCAGGTAGTAGAGTGCTATGATAAGCCATCCAACAGGAAACACACTTTTGAGTAGAGGGGGGCCTTATGCTTCAGTTTAATTTTTTTTTTGACACTAATCTGAAATTAATATCTGTAATCTGATCCCCCTTACACTATATATACTGGCTTAACAGTAATTTCTGTCATATGACTGGGCTTACGTCAATTCTGCATACTTAAGTCTAACCATGTCCTTAAGTCTGATGCTCCAAATATACAACAACTTGACAATTTTGCTATAAATTATATCTTTCAAAAACAATTTTTAAAATTCTGTATTTATATTTCAAGCATTGTCCACTCTTAATGAAAAGAGACACCGATTTTCAAAAATGAGAGTTAAGATGCTATGGCATTTAAACCTGAAAATAAGAACAGTTTGAACACTCATTATAATGCCATGCATGGAAGCCACAGAGTATAATAAATTATACTGAGACTGCCTCATAATGAAGTGTAGTATATATCTGCTCCAATTGCCAATTTGGTTTAAGCACCTGCTTTGAGTGCAAGTGGCTGTGGTTTCAAACTCAAGCTGAGTCACACCATAGACTTATACAAAAGGTACAAGCAGCTGTCTCATTTAGAACTCAAGAATAAAAGGTTAATGTTAGGACCTTTTCTGTCTGGTGTCCGGATAATGTGACTGGGTGGGACACAATGCAACATATTTGTGGCATGATGCCCCAGTGCTAGACACCAATATAAACTGCCACACAGCAAACATCATAGCAATATGTCTCAAACTGTTAAAGCTGTGTTAAAAATCCAAACCCACACACACACATATATATGACTACATAATGAAATGGGATCCATGACATTATCCATCTTATACAGGAATGGTGTTATAATGAAGGACCTTATAGCAAGGGAGTACTATATATATGCACATAGTATCAGAGTTCATTTCAACATAATGAACTATCAGGTGTCAATTTTGGATAAAACATTGCAAGACCTTTCCTATAATACCATAAATTGATAGATTCTATACCACTAAGCCCATTAAAATTGTTTGATTAGTGTATAGTAGTTGTTTATTTTCACTAAATTTACACTTTAAGTCCTATGTATGTCCATAGCATTACTTTACAGAATTAGACATGTATTCAAGTCTTATGTATGGCCATAGCATAACCATACAGAATTATATATGTATTCAAGTCTTATGTATGGCCATAGCATAACAGTACAGAATTAGACATGTATTCAAGTTATATGTATGGCCATAGCATAACCTTACAGAATTAGACCAGTCTTCAAGTCCAATGTATGCCCATAGTATTCAAGTTCTATATATGACCATAGCATAACCACACAGACTTGCACAAGGGTTTAGCTGAAATAGTCCATTAGCTGAGATGAGTAATGTCCCCAGGAATTTTTAAAAAATGTTTTAATTTTACTAGAACTCATCCATACCATGCGTTATGAAGGTTTGTGTAGATCAGTTACAAAGTATTATGTAAACCATAAATATAACATGTTCTTACAAAAACATGTTTTACTCATTCCAACAAGAAATATATTAGTGCTACACTAAGACCTGTCTTTTGACAGAGCATGTACTGACAGATGAATAATATGGACTAAACAGCAGACAATGTCAATATGAAGCTAACATCTTAAATTATCATATTTCTTTCTAAATGCATCAAATATTTAGTTTTTACCACTTTAAATCTTATTAAATATTAAATTTAAATACAGTCAATTACAAAAAATCAAGTTATATTAATGTTAATTCTAAAAGTTAGTTTCTATTTATAACCACACTGTGAAAATCTCTACACCAAAAATCACTACAAGTGTGAAAAGCTTTCAAGAAAGATGAATGAAAACAACACTGAACTCAAAATTAATTAAGACAGATTATGCTAGCATTGTAGACAGTCTACTAAACTCTGTCCCAAAGGTTTTCACATGTTTTGAGCAACAATTTTAATTATCAGTGATTATAATTTGATACAAAACTGTCAACTATCACCAGCTTTTCCAAAAAGGTCCCATCTTAATATAAAATAAACTTATTTCTCTGATCAGAGAAGAATTATACACAACCATGCCTACCACTGTACCTACATAGTTTTGAATAAATGAATACAGTCCACCCATAATTCATCCTCACAACCATCTGCGTGTTGAAATTATTAAGTTAAAACTGGCTCATGTATGCTATCTAGGAACCCATTAATTGATCTACTGTCTTAGTTTTTAGCATAGTAATTCATTATGCATCTTGACATGGTAAGAAATCATTATTATATGCCCATTCTTTTTCTCTGTTAATTCTACATTGTCAGAATTGTGTAATATTTTATGATACTGCACTCAAGCGCAACTTCATACTGAACTCGCTTGTGCCAAATAGTATATTAGGAACTACCTTGTAAACAAATCATGTACACTCTCGTAGTAGTCACTTTACATTTTGGTTGATTAAATTTGTTTCTGAATGAACTAAAGCAGATGTTTTGAGGACTGCCATATACCAACTGCTTTGCCACATTCCTCGTAAACGTTTTTAATATGTTTTGGATTTAGGATAGCTATAGACTCCAGACAGACAGAGTCCTTACAAATAACATGCAAGTGGCATGGCAGGTCCTTACAAATAACATGCAAGTGACAAGGCATAAACTGTCTTCTTTAGCTGGTAAAAAGAATGGTAAAAAATACACTTATAGTTTTACATCATGAATTTCCTCAAAATGTACTTTCTTAGTTCTGCAAATCCGAATTATGTGAGCTATATTATGGGTTCTCAAGCTCGATTATGAAATTGTAATGTGATTTTGACTAAATTTCAAGTACAATTACATCCTCCTTACTGCACTCAAAATCAAATAAACTTTATATTCCATTGCATTTTTTTGATAATTGCAATTGAAACACAAATTTTTGCCACATTATGATTTCTAACATTTAATGACAGAACAGAAATGCACTTACAGATGCCAACACGCAGCTGATAATCTGATGTACTTCAAGTAGAATTGGCACATATACAGCCAGTCCAAAATCATGATATTTCATGGAATCGACAAAAATACAAAAATTTATTCATTCCAGATCAAATGGAAAAGTTGCTGCAATGTGCATTCATTTGCAATAAGATTCCAAATTTCAATTTTAGGCAGACCAAAACACCATTTTCTTTGAAAAATTATGTCTAGCATGCGACTAAGTTTAAATTTATCTGGTGGAGTAATGTGCACATTAATAATATTGTTGTTTTGTAATGATAAATCTGTGCTTGTGCATTTAGTTTTGAATACAGCATATATTCAGTTACTTTGTTTCTTGTAGTGTATTTTTGCATATAATTAAGCCTTAGGTAGAATAAGAAAATGAGCATATAATAAAAAGTTTACTGCACTTGTATTGGAAATATATGAACTCGTTTTATCAGATGGATATACTACACTCCCAAGGTTGTGTAATATATCCAACTGAAAAACTCATTCATATTTTCCCATAAAAATGCAGTAATGTAATTATCTGAAGCAGTAAGGTTACTCCTGCTCCCAAACCAAGTCTACCACCATGCCATTACTGAACCTACATAGCCTTGAATGAATAAATACAAACCACTACACAAGTATCTATTTTATTCAAGGAACTCCTTAATTATTTTACTTTGTTTCATAGTAATTCATTTTTGTATTATGACATGCTAATAAACTATTTTTCTTTGTAATAGTAAGGATTTATTCTAGGGTTCATGATTCTAGGAATTACAGAAATTTTTACAAAACTGCAAAGATTAATAAACTGAATACATGAAAAAAAATGCATTAGATTTTCAAGCCTTTTTATTTATTCATGAAGTACTTCCTATATTCATAAAACCAATTCAGTTCAAGAATAGAAAGTGAGCAGAATTTAAATGACTTGTTCACAATAGTTTAAATATCTACTTTTATTTTACATGATATTCAAGCAATCAAAATTCCATGATAATGATATAGTGTGCAATCTTACAACAAGAAATACAAATCAACAGAAAAGGATGCTTTATATTAAAATTTATTTTACATGACATGGGTTTCAGGCATGGTTTACAGGCAGGCATAGTTTTTCAGACCAATGCGAAAATATGCAAAACTGATATTAAATTAGCTCAACAAGTTTCCATTCCATTAAAACTGAATAATTCTTAACATTAATTGCAGTAAACTAAATTTTATTACTGGCACTTTTCTATCATATTAAAAACATGAAATTGCTCAAAATCATGTGCAAACTATTACAGAGTTTTAGATTGCATATAAAAGTCAATAATCTATCTTACCATATCTCTCAGCTTCTGTAAATAGGTGTCATGAAAACTGAATAAAACTTAAAAAGACATGCAATAATTACAAAGCTGAATATAACATGTCCATACAAGCTTCTACTATTACAAGTATCCATAGAAATTGATACGTCCATAATCAGTACCAGGTAATAAGACCATGATCATTAATAAGACTCCCCAATCCCTACTCCAAGTCCATACTCAGTACCAGGTAATAAGACCATGATCATTAATAAGATTCCCCAATCCCCACTCCAAGTCCATATTCAGTACCAGGTAATAAGACCATGATCATTAATAAGACTCCCCAATCCCCACTCCAAGTCCATACTCAGTACCAGGTAATAAGACCATGATCATTAATAAGACTCCCCAATCCCTACTCCAAGTCCATACTCAGTACCAGGTAATAAGACCATGATCATTAATAAGACTCCCCAATCCCCATTCCAAGTCCATACTCAATACCAGGTAATAAGACCATGATTATTAATAAGATTCCCCAATCCCCACTCCAAGTCCATATTCAGTACCAGGTAATAAGACCATGATCATTAATAAGACTCCCCAATCCCCGCTCCAAGTCCATATTCAGTACCAGGTAATAAGACCATGATTAGTAATAAGACTCCCCAATCCCCACTCCAAGTCCATATTCAGTACCAGGTAATAAGACCATGATCATTAATAAGACTCCCCAAACCCTACTCCAAGTCCATATTCAGTACCAGGTAATAAGACCATGATTAGTAATAAGACTCCCCAATCCCCACTCCAAGTCCATACTCAGTAACAGGTAATAAGACCATGATCATTAATAAGACTCCCCAATCCCTACTCCAAGTCCATACTCAGTACCAGGTAATAAGACCATGATCATTAATAAGACTTCCCAATCCCCACTCCAAGTCCATACTCAGTACCAAGTAATATGACCATGATCATTAATAAGACTCCCCAATCCCCACTCCAAGTCCATACTCAGTACCAGGTAATAAGACCATGATCATTAATAAGACTCCCCAATCCCTACTCCAAGTCCATACTCAGTAACAAGACACCCCAATCTGCACTACACATTTTATGAACTCTTTTTAATACTTTTTATTTCGAGGTTGCTTTGATAAATTTTAATTGGAGGTTGCTTTGATAAATTTTAATTGGAGGTAGCTTTGATACATTTTATTTGGAGGTAGCTTTGATACATTTTATTTGGAGGTAGCTTTATAAAATGATCAGACCATCCTCACTCCAATGCAGCTTACTGAGTGCTCTCCATTACATTTTTTGTTATCCTTGTGATGATTAATGCAATGATAATAATAAACTATTATTATTTTTATCTGCTATATTTATTCTGCTGAATATAGACAAAATTTACTGCCCCAATCCCTCAAAGAGACTGACACTCTACTAGCTGAAAAGAATTTACAGGAATTCAAAACCATTTCTTCCTTATAAGTGCTAAGTGCTAAAATCATATCTGACATTCTTCAATGACAAGATTTTCAAATTAAATGCAGTGCTGGGACATATTGCATGGCAAATCTGAGATGCCACAATTTTTGCTTGCAACAAAGTAAACATCATCAGGAGTCCTTTGGTAAAAACCCATGTCAAGTTCTACATCCATTACAGTGGAGTAGGGACAGCCCTATTTCAAGTATGATTGGCAGCATTTTTACAAGTGTTAGTAAAAACACCATGTTCATATAGTCATTTAGAGACAGGAAAGATAGCCACCATGATGGCAATATTGAGGGTCAGTTTATAATGTTAGGACAATCTAGCCACCATGATGGCAATATTGAGGGTCAGTTTAGGACAATCTAGCCACCAAGATGGCAATATTGAGTGTCAGTTTATAATGTTAGGACAATCTAGCCACCATGATGGCAATATTGAGTGTCAGTTTAAGACAATCTAGCCACCATGATGGCAATATTGAGGGTCAGTTTATAATGTTAGGACAATCTAGCCACCATGATGGCAATATTGAGGGTCAGTTTAGGACAATCTAGCCACCATGATGGCAATATTGAGGGTTAGTTTAGGACAATCTAGCCACCATGATGGCAATATTGAGGGTCAGTTTATAATGCTTTCTTTTAGGACAATCTAGCCACCATGATGGCAATATTGAGGGTCAGTTTAGGACAATCTAGCCACCATGATGGCAATATTGAGGGTCAGTTTAGGACAATCTAGCCACCATGATGGCAATATTGAGTGTCAGTTTAGGACAATCTAGCCACCATGATGGCAATATTGAGGGTCAGTTTATAATGTTAGGCAATCTAGCCACCATGATGGCAATATTAAGGGTCAGTTTAAGACAATCTAGCCACCATGTTGGCAATATTGAGGGTCAGTTTAGGACAATCTAGCCACCATGATGGCAATATTGAGGGTCAGTTTAGGACAATCTAGCCACCATGATGGCAATATTGAGGGTCAGTTTATAATGTTAGGACAATCTAGCCACCATGATGGCAATATTGAGGGTCAGTTTAGGACAATCTAGCCACCAAGATGGCAATATTGAGTGTCAGTTTATAATGTTAGGACAATCTAGCCACCATGATGGCAATATTGAGTGTCAGTTTAAGACAATCTAGCCACCATGATGGCAATATTGAGGGTCAGTTTATAATGTTAGGACAATCTAGCCACCATGATGGCAATATTGAGGGTCAGTTTAGGACAATCTAGCCACCATGATGGCAATATTGAGGGTCAGTTTAGGACAATCTAGCCACCATGATGGCAATATTGAGGGTCAGTTTATAATGTTAGGACAACTAGACATCATCTATTTCCATAACAGTACAATGCTAATACTACCAACCAAACACCATATCTTTTTGTAACTGCACAATGCCAATGAGACCAACTAGACATTATGTCTTTTCATGAAATTACAATGCTGATAGGACCAACTCAACATTGTAAAATAACTTTTCATGAAAGCACAAAGACGATATGACCAACAATCTTGGCAATGTGATGATAATACAATTTTTGAGATGGTTTAAGTAAA